>CM065746.1:6075304-6110304 GCA_033310375.1 Conus canariensis
AGGTGTCGGCGGTACGTGGTCCACGTCTCACAACAGAAGAGGAGAGCATTCAGAACCACAGCAACGGCAACCACGGCAACACACGGCAACCTTTGTGCGCAATCTGATGCCATGGTTTTGCCACAGTCTCTTTCACAGTCTGCCTAAGGCACAGCTGGCCTTTGAGATGCGCAACATCACTTCTGCATCCAGAGATCCATTGCTGCTTACAGTGATTCCTGCACTGGCAGTTGGGGAGCACTGCGACTGCTTCTTCAGATATTGACGAGACTCTATTCAAAAGGGCACTGAAGTGCTCAGCCCAGCGAGCAAGAATGTCAGTCTCACCTGTCAGCAGTGGGGTTTGGTCAGAAGCACGCATGGGTGTTGACCCAGTAGTCTTTGGTCCATATATGGTGCGAAGGTCCTCGTGAAATGTCTTCATGTCGTTGGTGTCAGCCGCAACTTGCACTCTTTCAGCTTTCTTTTCCCACCAATCGTTCTTCATCCGCCAAAACTTCTGTTGGGTGAGCTGCTTGGCTTGCTGGAACTTCGGCTGTTTCTTCTCGCAGGTCTTGTCACTGAGGTGATCTCTGTGGGTCTTGCGGAGCATGTCTATGAGCTTGTTGATCTCTGCCGAAGATACGTCTCCGTTAATGTAGACCCAAAGATTTACAGGCGTTAAACCATCCTTTTCAAACATCCCCTTTGCTCATTTGACTTGGCTCCATTGAATGTCACATGTCGTGTCCATCTCAGAGGTCAATTCCGGTCACTTTCTCCAACCTTTCCCACTAAACGGACAGGAGCACGAATGGAATGCTTACGTCCGATCAAGGAAGAATCAATCTACACAGAAGAAAACTATTTTTTAGAATGGAAACCTAATTTTCCTCTCCCTGATCTAACAGACAAGTGCCAGCACGATCAAGAAGGAAGGTGAAGCGACATTAAACACTGCCCTGTCCTGGAGTTGACCTGGCTGGCAACAGTAATGTCTACACAGCCTAAATCGTACCTAGAGAAGGGTTAAATCCCAAGTAAGCGTTGCCGAGACATGAATACCAACCGCCCACCTGTCTTTTCATTCATTTGTTTTTATGACTTTCTATCGTTGAGATTACCCACACATTTTCTTATATTGGAGCTACCTTCTACAGCTTGGTTTCAGGTATTCTAGCCTCACCTATGATCTTAATTTTGAACCAGTTGAAACTGACCAAACATTTCCATTCCATTGGATTCAATCTGTCTGGTAAAAGAAGATTGGAACAACTTTCACACACACACACACACACACACACACACACACACACACACACACACACACACACACACACACGTGCGCGCACGCAAACACAAATGAAGACAACACACACACACACACACACACACACACACACACACACACACACACACACACACACAAATGCAGACATATTCCCGCAAACACACACACACACACACACACCACCACACGCACGCACGCACGCACACGCACACACAAACACAAATACAGACACATTCATGCAAACACACACACACACAACACACACACACACACACACACACACACACACACACACACACTGCGACCCCAGCATCACCAGAATCAAGAGTCACACAGGTTATCAGCTGAGCTATTCTAGACTTCTGCTGTTTGTTCCCACCCCCACCCTCCACCCCTACCCTTCGTCTGAAAGTGCCCTTTGCTTTCATTGCGATTGAACCACACTTCAAGTTGATATGTCCATGCCAATTCCAATCAATAAATCAGATGTGGCACTGTGACACATTTTCAAAGTTGTCTGAAGATGATTTGACATAGGAGGGAAAACGTCTGCAATACGTGGAACTTTTTCCCCCCTGTATAAAGCATAATTATTTTTGTCTTTCTACTTGCAACAATGCATACACGAAGGAAGTCCTGGTGCATCTAATCCAGTGGGGGTCTTCAACTCGTTGCATATGTCTTTCACACTCCTTTGAATATGAATGCAGCAAATTCTGTTGTTGTTTTTTTTCCAAGCGAAAAAAACAACATTAAGTTATTGCCAAGTTCACCCCGGAGACACGACAAACTCGCGATTTCTGGCAACATAGAATGGAATGTCGCGGAGAATTGGTTTCGCTTCAAGAAAGCGCACTGCTGCCTGTTCTTTTAGCAGATGGAAGCCACAGGAGGTCTGTGACAGATGAGCCGTATTCTGACAACAGATCTGACTGGAATTCTGTTGCGTAACTGTGAAAACATTGGCAGCGGCGTGTGGGACGTACAGTTTGCTGTGCATCTTCTCCCATCGATGTTGGTTTTTGTACACACACACACACACACACACACGCGCGCGCGCGCGCGCGCGCGCGCGCGCGAGAAAGAGAGAGAGAGCGAGAGAGAGAGAGAGAGAGAGAACGAACGAAATGTTTAACGAGGGAAAGGAATAACCACATGTCAGTGGCTTTTTTCATCCAGCCCTCAAACAAGGGGAAAGTATCTAAATATATGGAACAAAATATTGCACAGAACTGCACATCATCTCATAAACAACAACAAATACATAGCAATTTAGAATAACAGAATGCATCATGTAACCAGAGGAAGAGAGTGTAGGAGGGAGGGAGGGACGGAGAGCGACAGTGAGAGAGAGAGGAGGGTGGGGAAGTGACGGAATAAAGAGACAGTCTCTGACACAAGGAGAGAGAGAGAGAGAGAGAGAGAGAGAGAGAGAGAGAGAGAGAGAGAGAGAGAGAGAGAGAGAGAGAAAATGCAAGCTAGGCATTCAGGATCTGACCAACGCATCGGGGTAATGCGCGAATCAGACATCTGCGAAGACTAGTCCGCAAGAGATTTGAAAGCGTTCAAAAGACGTTCTGTATTACTACTGAGTTACAGTGGTGTTGGATTACACATATGCGATGATTAATGCTCAGCTTTCATGCCATGCTCTGTAACTGTCTAATTATTCAAAAGTGTAGTGTCAGTGTATTGTAACCCCCTTCAGATGGGGCCATGGCCGATACTGAATGAACTTCCGCTTCCGAAGCTTCCGCTTCTCTCTCTCTCTCTCTCTCTCTCTCTCTCTCTCTCTCTCTCTCTCTCTCTCTCTCTGGGGAAGGCAGCAATGTGGGAGGGTCGAGAGCAAATACGATGTTGTATTGCACCTAATTTGATAGATTAGATATTATCTTCTATCAGAAAAACAAAAGACAACTTCAACAGAATATATAATTCTGTTACAGTCAAAAAGGAAAACAATGATATTTGAAAGACATATCTTGAAATAAATGTGTTAAAATGATGTAACAGAAAAACAAACATGCTTGAAATCCCATTCTACATCTTGAAGTGATTTCACCTCACGTGCAGACTGAGCCTGCCAACACACACACCTCCCATCCCATCCCCCATCTCCATACTTCCTTCCCTCCCTTCTGCCCAACCTCTACATCCCCCCCCCCCTCCTTAACTCTCAAACTGAATGTCTCCACAAGAAAAGAAAAAAAGAAGACTCTGCACAATTACGGCAAGCGTTTTCCTTGAGGATATGCCACAAAACATTATTCCCTACAAAGAGTGAAATGTCAGGACCCACTAGTTTCGCTTCAAGAAACGTGGAACTGGTTATACCAGTGGGACGCTGCAGGGGTCTGTGACATAAGAGCCGTTTCCTCACAGCAGGACTGACGGGATTTCTGTGACGTCACCGTGACGACATTGGCATCACTGCGTGAGATGTGCCGTTTCATGTGTTTTTGTCCTCATAAGGAAGAGGGGGATGCGGGTCGGGAGGGTGGGGTGGGGTGCTGTTGCAGTCTGGCCCAGTGGATACAGCATGCTTTTGATGATTTAATGTTTCAGTGTTCAATTCCCGCTGGAGACAGATTAGAGGACATTTCTTTTCAGAGTCTACAACCATCAGTCAATCAGTGATAAACTACACATCAAACACTTTGTTTTATAACTTTTTTTGTGGCAGACCTTTCGTGTTAGTGCGATGTTTTTGCTTTTTTTTTAATTCTCGTGTTATATAACTACCTCAGCCTGTACCCCTAATTTTCCTGCCCCCACCCCCTCTGCCCATGCGTTCAGTCAGGACACCTTCGCTCCTCCCTCTCCCCCACCTCCAACCACATCCCTTCTTAGATCTCTTAACCTAATTCTAACTTTGCGCTCTCCCTAATGGTACCAGTGTTCCTTATTTGCCCGAACTACTTCTCACGAAAATGCCTTTGGTTTGTCTTGCTACTGACTGACACATTTTTACAATATCCAAAGGCACAGAAAGTCAGCTCTCGTTTTCATGCTTCATTATAAGCTTCGTTGATGCAAGATGGCTACCTTTAAATCGGTTCCTTTAAATCGGGTTCAAATTCTTAAGTGGAAAGACACATTGGTGGATAGTTTTTCCTCATAACGCTGGTTGCTAGCGAAGTTGAACAGGTTGAGAATCTGTCGCTAAGTCAGCTTTTGTTGAACTTGAAATTCATACTGGATTAACAAACAAAAAAAAACCTTTCTGTTGGAGCACGAGAGAACGTTTCTGTTGTATACCTGCCGAGTGCTTGAGCACTGGTGCTTCCCACGATCTTTGTGGTAGGCTGGGTAAGAGGCGCAAGCCTGTGTGTGTGGTGTGTGTGTGTGTGTGTGTGTGTGTGTGTGTGTGTGTGTGTGTGTGTGTGTGTGTGTGCGCGTTTCTATTTACCTCAACGTTTTCCTATCTCTTTCCTCCTTTCAACCCCCCCCCCCCCCCCCCTGTATGGTGTGTCTGCCTGTCTCTCCCTATCTCTGTCTGTCCGTCTGCCTCTCTCTCCATCAAGGTGTAAACTTGGGGGAGTCAGCTATGCCCATACACCTTTTTCACTTTTTTTCTCATCAAATCGAATTATTTTCTGCGGTAGATCATTGGAACTCAGAACGATCGGTCTCAGAGAGATGCTATGAGGCGACAATAGAGGGTTAACCACCAGCCACTCTGGTGCAGTGGTCAGTGTTAGAGATTCCGGGCTGTGGAGTCGCGAGATCGATTCGCATCAAAACCATTTATTTGTAGACCTTTTCTGTCACGACTGGCTCCTACTGAGATTTGAGTTTGCTTCGGGTTTAATTGGGAAGACTTGAACCATAAAGCTGAGTTTCATCTATTTGATGGGTGCGTCTCTCAGAGCGTGGCTCAAATTTCTTATACTCGGTCAGGAGAAACGGTCCACCCCCCACCCCCCCAAGTAGATTTGTCATATGTATTTTTTGTGCTTTAGAGTGTATAGATCACGAAAAATAATGTTAACGTCAAAAATCTTGGGACTCGCTGCCCCTTCTGGCTTAATTTTGAAGGGCACCCAATTCAGGTGCCGCGGCTGCTTTTCGTCGGTCCAAAACGTTCCATAAGTTTGGTGATCACCTGTGTCTTTGTTATTTAGGCTACGAGAATTTCCTTTAAGTTTTTTTGACAGTAAAGCCTTTTGCACGATACGCAATAATCAGAACGACAATATATGGAATAAGCTGACCGCGGTGAAGCTACGTGCGTACCCACCGTCTGTCACACGTTGCGAACCGTGAATTTGCCAAAGCGTTAGCAATAAACCGTCTCTCTCGAAAACTGTGCAATTTATTAGAACAAATTATACCACAGTTTCAAAGAATAGTCTCTTGTAATTCTTATGAGCTGTGCCACATCACCATGGACCTATTCTGCTGACCACTGTCGCCGGGTTCTCTTCCCTACCCCCTATTAGGCTTCGACGCAAATTTAATTCTTTAAAAATTCATATGGTCTTTTTATTGAAAAAAAGTTTACGTGCAGTTTCCAAGACCAGAATAGAACTCCACAGCGTCATCATCCTGATTTTCATCGATCAGCATGAAAGAAAACTCTCAAATTTTGTGGCCCTGTATGCCCTGCCCCCACAGCGACCTTAGTTTCTATTTCTTCTCTACATCTATGCTCGCGACGAGTTCATGTCCAGGTCACCAGCATCAGCATGTTCATGGGGACTGTCTTCCGACAGATGTCTTCCTCTAAAGGGGGGTGGGAACCAGAAAAGGGAGGGGAATGGAGGGAAGGCTCCATCAGTTCTACGTTTTCTCTAATTTTGTATTTTGTCCGCTACCATTTTGTATTTTTCCACTGCATTTCTAATTCCTGACATTATTTTTGTATACTCGTCACTGCCTCTGTTTACTTTCCTGTTGTTTGTGTTATTCTCCCAGTGTTTGGACTTATCTTCTATTGTTTTCTTCTCGTCCCATCATTTACCTACATTCCATTCCTTTTCCGATTCACCACGTCACGCCCACGCTCCGCACCCCCCTCTGCTCCAGTAAAGCACCCACGTCACACCCTCCATCTGCGTCCCCTCCGCCCAGTACTTCCACCACGTCACGCCCTTCATCTGTACCCCCTCTGCCCCAATACGCCCATCCGTGTCACGTACGCCCTAAATCCATGCCCCCTCTCCCTCCTCCCCCCATTACCCATGTGCCTCCACGCCCTCATTTCCCTCCTTACACCCAACCATTTCACGCACTGCACTCGTCACCCCCCCCCCAACCTTTCTTCCAGTTCGCCCACCCACATCACGTCCTTCATCCGCGCCCCCTCTGACCCAATACATTCATTACGTCACTCCCTTGTCCGCCTCCCCTTTGCCCAAATACATTAACCACGTCATGCCCTTCATCTGCGCCCCCTCTGACCCAATACACCCATTACGTCACTCCCTTGTCCGCCTCCCCTTTGCCCAAATGCATTAACCACGTCATGCCCTTCATCCGCGCCCCCTCTGACCCAATACACCCATTACGTCACTCCCTTGTCCGCCTCCCCTTTGCCCAAATGCATTAACCACGTCATGCCCTTCATCCGCGCCCCCTCTGACCCAATACATTCATTACGTCACTCCATTGTCCGCCCCCCCCCCCCCCTTTGCCCAAATGCATTAACCACGTCATGCCCTTCATCCGCGCCCTCTCTGACCCAATACACCCATTACGTCACTCCCTTGTCCGCCTCCCCTTTGCCCAAATGCATTAACCACGTCATGCCCTTCATCCACACCCCTTTGCCCCAATACATTCATTACGTCACTCCCTTGTCCTCACCCCCTTTGCCCAAATGCATTAACCACGTCATGCCCTTCATCCGCACCCCTTTGCCCCAATATGTCAACCACGTCACGCCCTTCATCCACGTCCTCTCTGCCCTAAAACGCCCACCTACGTCAAGTACGCCCTGCAACCATGGCCTCTCTGCTGCAATGCTCCCACCCACATCACGCCCTTCATCAGCGCACCCTCTGCCCAAATACGCCCACCAAATCACGCCGTTCACCGCGCCCCCTCTGCCCAAATACGCCCATCCACGTCACACACCTGCATCCATGCTCCCTCTGCCACGATATCCCCACCATGTCACGCCCTTCATCTGCACCCCCTCTGCCCAAATACACCCATCACGTCACTCCCTTCCTTCGCGCCCCTTTTCCCAAATACATCCCCCACGTCACGTGCTTCATCCACGCCCCCTCTTCCCCAATACGCCCACCCATGTCACACACGTCCTGCATTCATAGCCTCTCATTTGTGCCCCATCCGCCCACCATGTCATGCCCTTCATCTGTGCCCCCTCTGCCCAGTACGCCCACCATGTCATGCCCTTCATCTGCGCCCACTCTGCTTTAATACGCCCACCATGTCATGCCCTTCATCTGTGCCCCCTCTGCTCTAATACGCCCACCTGTGTCACCCACGTCCTGCATCTATGTCCCTCTCCCTCCTTGACATTACGCCCACCCCTGTGCATCCATGCTACCCCTCCCCTACTTACGCCCATCCATTTCACGTGCTGCAGCCGTTCCTATCTCATCCCTTCCAGTTCGCCCACCCACGTCACGCGCTTCCTCCGCGCCCACACTTTGCCCCCAAACATCCACCACGTCACACCCTTTATCCGCGCCTCCTGCCCCCAATACGCCCACCATGTTACGCCCTTCATCTACGCCACCTCTGCCCCAATACGTCCACCCAGGGCACGTATTTCATCTGTGCCCCTCTGCCACAACACACCGCCCATATTACGCCCTTCATCTGCGCCACCTCTGCCCCAATTTGCCCACCCACGTCACGCTCTTCATCCGCGCCCCCTTTGCCTCCAAACATCCACCACGTTACACCCTTCATCTGCGCCCCTCTGCCCCAACACGCCCACCCAGGGCACGTATTTCATCCGCGCCCCTCTGCCACAACATGCCCACCATGTTACGCCCTTCATCTGCGACCCCTCTTCCCAAGTACGCCCACCCTGCATCGACGCCCCCCTGAAACCCACAAGCAGGCCCTCAATCTTCACTTCCTCCCCCCCCCCCCCCTCGTCCCGTCGCTCATGTCACGTACTATACCCTCGCCCATGTCACGCCCTGAAATCTGTGCATCCTGTACGCCCACCCATGTGGCGCCCTGCATCCTCCCTATCCTACCCTCATTTATATCATGCTCTGAAATCCGCGCTCTCCATACCCAAACGCATGCCCCGCCATGACCCCCCCCCCCCCCCCCGCCCCCTTCAGCTATCCTACTGATATCAGGCGCTGAAAATCACACTTATTGTCCCACCAATGTCCTGCCCTGAAATCGATGAAATCTCTCCCCCCCCCCCCCTCTCCCCCCCTTCCACTTCCCTGTACTCCAACCCATCTCATCATCTGAAATCCGCGCCCACTACCCCCCACCTATGTGAAGCCCCGAAATCTGCACTTCCTGTACTACCACCAACGTCACACCTTGTATCTGCACCCCTTGCACCCCCACCCATGTCACACCCTGTATTTGCACCTCCCCTCCCCCGATCCACCACCCATGTCACGCTATGCTCCCGCGACCGCCGTACAGCAAACGATGTCATACCCTGTATCCAGTCCCTCCATGCCCGCCACTACATCGCACACTGCATCCACGACCCCTTTACTCCCATCCAAGTCTCACCCTGCATCCACGACCCCTTTACTCCCATCCAAGTCTCACCCTGCATCCACGACCCCTTTACTCCCATCCAAGTCTCACCCTGCATCCGCGACCCCTTTACTCCCATCCAAGTCTCACCCTGCATCCACGACCCCTTTACTCCCATCCAAGTCTCACCCTGCATCCGCGACCCCTTTACTCCCATCCAAGTCTCACCCTGCATCCGCGACCCCTTTACTCCCATCCAAGTCTCACCCTGCATCCGCGACCCCTTTACTCCCATCCAAGTCTCACCCTGCATCCGCGACCCCTTTACTCCCATCCAAGTCTCACCCTGCATCCGCGACCCCTTTACTCCCATCCAAGTCTCACCCTGCATCCACGTCCCCCGTATCCACTCACGTCATACCCTGTATCCACTCACGTCATACCCTGCATTCGCTACTTTCCATCCACCTCCCATGTACACCCACACAAGTCGAGCCCTGCGGCCATTCCTCTCCTCCGTCCTATTCGCCCATCCTTGTCATGTAACCGTACCTCTCCCCTTCCTTTCCGCCGTACACCTACCCACGTCACGCCCTGCCTACACGCTCCTTTCCCCCCATTACGCCCACCCATGTGCATTTACGGTCCAACCCCCTCCCCCCTCTCCCCTTGCACCCATCCATTTCATGCACTGCGTCCATTACCCCACCCACCCTCCTGTTCGCCTAGCCGAGTCACGCCCTGCATCCACACCTACCCTTTTCGTCCACCCATATTAAGCCCTACTTATTTTGTGCCCCTCTGCAACACCTACGTCACGCCCTTCTTTCGCGCCCCTTCTGCCCCAAAACGCCCACCATGTCACATTCCCTATTTGCGCCCTCTCTGCACAATACATCCACCATGTCATGCCTCCATTCACCTCCTCTACCCCCGATACACCCACCCACGTCACGCCCTGATCCACGTTCCCCCCTGCCTCAATACCCCTACCCACGTCGCGCCCTTCATCTGCGCCCCCTCTTCCCAAGTACGTCCACCCATGTCACACCCTATACTGACACCCACTATACACCCACAAGCAGGCCCTGAATCTCTTCTTCCTGTCTCCCCACTCATGTCATGTCCTATACCCTTGTCCCTGTCATGCCCTGAAATCTGTGCATCCTGTCTGCCCACCCATGCCACGCCCTGCATTCTCCCTGTCCTACCCCCATCTATGTCATGCTCTAAAGTCCGTCCCCCCATACCCAAATCCATGTCACGCTCTGAAAACAGCCCCCACCCCCACCCCCTCTGCTACCCTACTCATGTCAGACGTCGAAATCGACAAAATTCCTCACCCCTCCCCTCCCCTTCCCCATACCCCAACCTATATCATGATCCGCGCCTCCTGCACCCCTGCCATGTTAAGCCTGGCAACCATGCCCCCCATCCCCCTACCCATGCCCTGTATGTGCACCTTACCTTTCCGCTTTCCCCACCCACCCACCCACGTTACGTCCTACATCCACGACCGCCTGTTCGCCCACCAGTGTCATACCCTGTACCCGCATCATCCATACCTGCCACAACGTCGCACACTGCATCCGCGACCCCCTTACCCTCATCCCAGTCGCACCTTGCATCCATGACGCTGCATCCATGGCATACCCTGCATTAACGTCCCCCATACTCCTGCATGTCATATCCTCCTTTCCGACATTTGCCCATACTAGTTGCGCCCTGTGTCCATGCCTCTCCTCCGTCCCCCTCCCCTCACACCTTCCATTCGCACATATTTGTCACATATATCCGCACTACTCTCCCCTTCCACCCGACCCCCCCCTTCCACACACACACACACACACACAACACACCACACACACACACACACACACACCCATGCCTAGCCTCCTCTCCATTGCACCTACCCATAATTTATGCATCCACGCTTCACCCTGCCCTCCACGCCCATCCATTTCACGAGCTACATCTGTCCCCCACCCCTCCCCGCCACCCCATCCAAATCGCCCACCCGCGTCACGCCCTTTATCCACGTCCCTCTGCCTCCACATGCCCATCATGTCTCACCCTTCACCCTCGCCAACTGTGCCCCAGTAAAACTCTCACCATGTCATGACCCACCTCAGTAAGACACCCATGTCACCCCCTTCATCCGTGTCCCCCTCTGCCCCAATAAAGCACCCACGTCATGCCCTTTCTCTGCTTCCCTCTGCCTCAGTACGCCCATCATGTCCCGCCTTTCACCCCCCTTCTGCCTCCAAAAAATACGACGCCCATGTACACCCTTCACCCGTGCTCCCTCTGCCTCAATAAGACGCCCATGTCACGCCCTTTATATGCGCCCTCTCTGCCTAAAAAAAGACGCGCATGTCACGCCCTTCATCTGCGCCCCTTACACCCTGTAAGCCTACCAATGTCACGCTCTTCATCAGCTACCCGTGGCATATCCTGCATTCATGTCCCCGTTCCCCCAAACATCATACCTTGCATCCGCTCCTCTCAATCTACTCCTACGTATGCACTGAGAAGTCGTGCCCTGCGTTCGTGCCTTTCCTCCCTGCCCCTCCTCCCTCCCCATTCGCCCATCCTTGTCACATGCATCCATGCTCCCTCCCCCTCCACTCCCATACACCCACCCATGTCAAGCCTAGCCTGAAAGCTCTCTCCTCCCCATTGCACACACCCACGTGCATCCACGCTCCCCTCCTCCCCAATACGCCCACCCACGTCACACCTTGCATCCACGTACCTCTGTCCCAATAGAACACCCATGTCACGTCCTCTGTCCGTGCCCCTTTGCCCCAATAGAATACCCATGTCACGTCCTCTGTCCGTGCCCCTTTGCCCCAACAGAACACCCATGTCACGTCCTCCGTCCGTGCCCCTTTGCCCCAACAGAACACCCATGTCACGTCCTCCGTCCGTGCCCCTTTGCCCCAACAGAACACCCATGTCACGTCCTCCGTCCGTGCCCCTTTGCCCCAACAGAACACCCATGTCACGTCCTCCGTCCGTGCCCTTTGCCCCAATAGAACACCCATGTCACGTCCTCCGTCCGTGCCCCTTTGCCCCAATAGAACACCCATGTCACGCCTTTCACCCGTTCCCCCCTTTCCCTGAACAAAGCACCCACTACGTCACGCATTTCCTTCCCCCCCCTCCCCCTGTAAGACACCCATGTCACGCCCTTCATCTGACACCCCTCTTCCCAAGTACGTCCACCAATGTCACACCCTGCATTGACGCCCCCCCCCCCCCCCCCCTCCAGACGCCCACATGTCGGGCCCAGAAGGCCCACTCATGTCACGCCCTGTGTCTGCAGCCCATCTGCCCAATAAGCCCACCCACACCATGTTCTTCATCCGCGACCCCTCTGCCGTATCACAGCCATGCGTTCCACGCCCTGCATTGCGCCACAGTTGCCCCCAAAACGCCCACCACGTCACACCCTTCATCGACGTACCCTGTCCTGTCCTGAACTCTTGACCCCTGTTCCTCCACTCATCCCATGCTCTGAAATCCACGCCCTCTACACCTTCATCCACGTCAGGCCCTGAAATCTGTGCACCCTGTAAACCTACCCATGTCGCGCCTTCGCTACTCTACCACGTACCCCACCCCTACACCATGCTCCAAACTCCGCATCCACTCCGTATCCAGACCCAAGTCACACCCTGAAATCCAGACCCTCCCCTCTTTTATCCCAACTCGGGTCATGTGCGGAAATCCGTACCCCCCCCCCCCCACCCCATCCCCACTCATGTCACGCACGAATTCCATGGGCTCCTACTACCCCCACCCCCCTCCCTCAACCAATGTCATGATCTGAAATCTGCGCCCCTTACTACCACCCGTATCAAGCGCTGAAATCCGCACTCCATGTACTCCCACCCATGTTACTCTCTGCATCCGCACCCTCTGTACCCCCACCCATGTTACGCCCTGCATCTGCACTTCCTCCCCGTCACCCCACCCATGTCATCCCCAGCAACCGCGACCGCTGTACCCCCATCCATGTCATGTGCTGTATCCCCGTCCTTCAATAGCTGCATCCATGTTACACACTGCATCCACGACTCCCTACCCATGGCACATCCTGCATCCGAGTCCCACATATCCCCACACGTCGTATCCAGAATTCGCTTCTCTCTCAACGATTGACCGACCGACTGGCTGACTGAACGAATAAATAACCGAGCGACCGACCGAACGAATGACTGAACGACCGACTGACTGACCGAACGGATCAATGACTGAACGACCAATTGACCGAATCAATGACTGAACGACCAATTGACCGAATCAATGACTGAACGTCAGACTGATGGACTGACGAATGGATGACTGAATGACCGACTAAGCGACTGAACGAATCAATAACTGAACGACCAACTGATCGACTGAATGAATCAATGACTGATCGATCGACTGAACTAATGAATGCCTGAACGACTGACTGACCGAACTAATGAAAGAATAACTGAACAACCGACTGACCGAATGAATGATTGAACAAGCGACTGATCGAACAAATATATGAACAAGTGACTGAACGACCGACTGACCGAATAAATATGAACGAGCGACCGACCATACCGATTTATGAATGAATAACTGAACGATCGATGACGGAGTGAACGAACGAATGACTGAACGATCAACTGACCGACTGATCGAACAAATAACTAAACGACCGATTGGCCAACTGAATGAATGAATGATTGAACGACCGATTGACCGACTGAACGAATAAATGGCTGGACGACCAACTGAACGAATAAATATATGAACGAACGACCGACCATACTAATTCATGAATAAATAACTGAACGATCGATGACGGAGTGAACGAACGAATGACTGAACGATAAACTGACCGACTGATCGAACGAATAACTAAACGACCAATTGAACGACTGAAGGAATGAATGATTGAACGACTGAAGGAATGAATGATTGAACGACTGATTGACCGACTGAACGAATAAATGACTGAACGAGCGACTGACCGAACAAATGCACGAACGAACGAATGAATGAATGGACGACTAACTGACTGACTAAACGAACGAATATCTGAACATCCAACTGACCGATGAATGTCTGAACGCCCAACTGACCGATGAATGTCTGAATGCCCAACTGACCGATGAATGTCTGAACGTCCAACTGACCGATGAATGACCGAACGTCCAACTGACCGATGAATGTCTGAACGTCCAACTGACCGATGAATGTCTGAATGTCCAACTGACCGATGAATGTCTGAACGTCCAACTGACCGATGAATGACCGAACGTCCAACTGACCGATGAATGTCTGAGCGTCCAACTGACCGATGAATGACTGAACGTCCAACTGACCGATGAATGACTGAACGCCCAACTGACCAACGAATGACTGAACGACCGACTTAGGAACTGATCGAATCAATGACTGAACGACCGACTAGCCGAAAAAATAACTGAACGAGAGACTCACCGACTGAACGACCGGCTGACTGACTGAAAGAATAATTGAACGACCAACTGACCGAACAAATTTACAAACTAATGCCTGAACGACCGACTGACCGACCAAACGAATGAACGTCTGAACGATTAAATGACGGACGGAATGAATTAACGACTAACTGACCGACTGAAAGATGGAACAACCGACCAATCGAACAGATGTACGAACAAGTGACTGAACGACAGACTGACCGACTGAACGAATGAAATGTTTGGAACGACCGACTGAACGAATGAACGAATGAATGGCTGAACGACCGACTGACCGACTGACCGAATGAAATGTTTGGAACGACCGACTGAACGAATGAATATACGAACGAGCGACCGAACAAATTTATGACCGAATAACTGAACGACCGACTGAACGAATGAATGGCTGAACGAGCGACTGACAAAACAAACGTCTGAACCACCGACTGACCGATGAATGACCGAACGACTGACTGTCCGACCAAACGAATCAATGACTGAACGACCGGCTGACCGAATAAGTAAACGATCGACCAACTGAACGAATGAATGACTGAACTACAGACAGATTGAATGAATGAATGAATGAATGAACGAATGAATGAGCGACCGACTGAAATAACGAATGATTGAACGACCGTCTGACCGAATGAATGTCTGAACGGCCGACTGACCGAATGAATAATTGAACGACTGACTAACTGACTGAACTTACGAATGACTGAACGACCGACTGAAAGAATGAATGTTTGTTACGACTGACTGGCGGACTGAACAAATGAATGACTGAACGAGCGACCGTCTGACCAAATGAAAGACTGAAAGACCGACCGATCGAAAAATGTACGTATGACTGACTGAACGACCGTCTCTGCCCTGACTGACCGAATGAGTGACTGAACGAGCGACAGACCGAATAAATGTCTGAATGAATGAATGAATGAATGAATGAATGAATAATCGACCGATCCGAGCAAACAAATTTACGAACGAATCACTGAACGATCACCGACCGACTCAACGACTGAACGAGCGAACATACGAAAAGGGAAAAAAGTGAAAAACAGACAAACAAACAATAAGAAAAAAAGAAACATGAACGAACGAACAACCAAACGAATGTATGAAAGAAAGGTAAGAATAAGAAAAAGAAAGAAAGAACGAAAAAAGTCACAAAGTGAATGAAAAAGAACATAAGCGATTGTCCAATAAACTCGTCTAAAAATATCGCAGGAGTGGTCAGGAGGGTGGGATTTGCGGGGAAAGGAAAAAAAAAACTATTCTTGTTGCAACTCTATGTGCCATTAATTCTAATGTAAAACATTAAACTGTAGATGTAAAAGCTAAACAAACAAAACTTTTCCAATGGTAACCCCGTGATTACCACATCGCAAAGCATACACACTGGAAAACATTGTTCAGAGGTAAAACAAATAAATAAATAAACAAAATAAATGTCTTAGAAGTAAACCGAGAAAAAAAATACGGCTACCAAATGATCAATTACTCACCAAGTAACTACCAAACTAGATAAATAAAATAATAAATGAAGGAACGAATGAACTTTATCTATCTCTCTCTCTGTCTCTCTCTCTCTGTCTCTCTCTCTCTCTGTCTCTCTCTCTCTCTCTCTTATATATATTATATATATATATACAAGCTTGATCGCATTTCATTACATAATCGAAGCAGTCTCTTCAACTTATCTGCTTGATTTACATTTCAATTCAGTTTATATCATTACTTTTCCTGAAATGTGCAAGTTTTGATAAAACCATTTTCCACTTACCAAACATTACTCGGTCAGCTCATTCTTTTCATGACCCGAAGTCTCACTCAGTATGAATTTTAACTGTCGTGTTGTATTAGAAAGTGGGATGTATGGAAGTGTTGATACTGGCTTTAATGACAGACCGATAGATAGCGCGCGCGCGCGCGCGCGTGTGTGTGTGTGTGTGGGGGGGGGGGCGTGCGTGCGCGCGTGCGTGTGGGTGGGTGGGTGTGTAGTGCGTGCGTGCGTACGCGTGTGTGTGTGTGTGTGTGTGTGTGTGTGTGTGTGTGTGTGTGTGTGTGTGTGTGTGTACGTGTGTGTGCTTGCGCGCGCGCGCGTACGTGCGTGTGCGCGTATAATATATATATATATATATATATATATATAGAGAGAGAGAGAGAGAGAGAGAGAGAGAGAGAGAGACTGGACACTGACATTAATGACCTCACCTCCAACTATAACAAGGCAGTCCTGGAAACAGCGACATAGGCACTGGGCCACCAGAGGAAGAAAAAACGTCCCTGGGTAACCAACGATATCCTGGATCTCTGCGACAAAAGACGTGAACAGAAAAAGACAAAGCACAGCAGTCCAGAGGGAGCCGAGCAGTACCGCAAAACAAACAAGCTCGTGAGAAGCAAGATGAATGAAGCCAGGGAGAAGTGGATAAGTGAACAGTGCGAAGCCATTGAGAAAAGCACGGAGCAAGGGAATAGCAAGAAAGCGTACGAGGCGCTGAAGACGCTCACAAAGACCCAGCAGAACAAATCAACAGTAATCGAGGACAAAGACGGAACCCTTTTGACCGAGAGCTCCGCAGTGCTGGCCAGATGGACAGAGTACTGCGACTATACAACTATCCCATACAGCCAGACACCAGCGTGCTTCAAAGGGAAACAAGACCACCCAAGGAACCCTCTCCACTGCCTACCATGAGGGAAGAAGTAGAGGAGGCCACCCGCAGCCTTCCAGCGGGCAAGTCACCAGGAGCAGACAACATCCCAGCAGAGCTCCTCAAGCACGAGGGAAATGACCTGGTTACTGTGGTAACATCACTCTGTCGTCAGATCTGGGAGACCAAACAATGGCCTGATGAGTGGACAAAATCACTCATCATCCCCCTCCCCAAAAAAGGAAACCTTCGAAAGTGTAACAACTACAGGACAATCAGCCTGATCAGCCACACCAGCAAGATCATGCTAAGAGTCATTCTCAACAGACTCAAAGGCGAAGCTGAAGAACACTTGGCAGAAGAACAAGTCGGATTCAGGGCAGGCCGAAGCACAGTTGAACAGATTTTCAACTGCCGCATTATGATGGAAAAACACCTCCAACACCAAAAAGAACTATACCACAACTTCATAGACTTCAAAAAAGCCTTCGACAGAGTGTGGCACGAAGGACTGTGGCATGTTTTGAGAGGCTTTGGCATCGAGGAGGGACTAATTCAAACCATCCAGTCCCTGTACAACTCTGCCAGTAGTGCGGTTCTCCTCAACAACAACATCGGAAAGTACTTCAAGACAACGGTCGGTGTCCGTCAAGGATGCCTACTCTCTCCGGTGCTGTTCAATCTCTATCTGGAACACATCATGAAAGAGACTCTACATGATTTTGAGTCCACAATCTCCATCGGTGGGCGAACGATCAACAACCTACGTTTCGCCGATGACATCGACCTGATGGGGGGCAGCAACAGCGAACTGCAAGGTCTCACCAACAGACTGGCAGACACATCAAAGGCATAGGGCATGGAGGTCAGCTGCGAAAAGAGCAAAGTCATGGTCAACAGCGCAAACAACACCGCTGCACGGATCACCATGAACGGCCAACAGCTCGAAGAGGTGGACGCTTTTAAATACCTCGGCGCCACACTCACGAAGGACGGACGCTCCACCACCGAAATCAAGACCAGGCTCGCCATCGCAACATCCACTATGGCAAAACTTGATAAGATCTGGAGCAGCAAAGACATCAGCTTCCCAACAAATATCACACTATACAAAGCCCTGGTTCTGTCCATCCTTCTCTATGGCTGCGAGAGCTGGACCATGACAGCTGAGACGACCAGAAGAGTCCAAACGTTTGACACCAAGTGCTACAGACGCATGCTAGGGATCTCCTGGAAAGACCACAAGACCAACGACTTCGTTCGTGCCCAAATAACATCACAGGCAGGCCCGCAGGAACCCCCCTAGCGCTTGTAAAAAGGAGGAAGTTGACATGGTTTGGTCACGTCACTCGCCACAACAGCCTACCCAAGACAGTGCTGCAAGGAACATTGGAAGGTGGCCGCAGACGCGGACGACCAGCAAAGAACTGGATGGATAACATCAAAGACTGGACCCGAATGGACACCCCTCCCTGATCAATGCGGCAGAAGACAGACCTGGCTGGCGCTCTCTGGCCCGCAAGACGTCCATCATGTCTCCCCCACGACCATCCGGTCAAGGGAGAGAGTGAGTGAGTGAGATATATAAATATATATCATATACTGCCGACCAATTACGTAGTGGGGGAAAACAAGTGCAGGCTAACAATTCTTCCGTCATTACAGTAATGACTGGGCAAAAATTTGAACATTAAAAAATAATTTAAAAATAGGGGTTGAAGATAAAGAAAATTGGGAACATAAAATTAAGAAACTATTTTATAAATATGAAAACCCTTCACTAGCTGCACGCATGAGGGAACCATCGCAATCCCTCCTGAAGGCAGATCTATTTGTATTGCCTGCTCCTAGGCCTTTCGTCCGCTGGATCGGACTCATCAGGGAGACATATATACACACACATATATGTGCGTGTGTGTGTGTGTGTGTGTTGTGTGTGTGTGTGTGTGTGTGTGTGTGTGTGTGTGTGTGTGTGTGTATGCGCGCGCGCGCGCCATGTTTTTGTGTTCGCGTTCCTGTGTGTGTGTGTGTGTGTGTGTGTGTGTGTGTGTGTGTGTGTGTGTGTGTGTGAAATATAAGTCCAATATTTGAAAGATACTTTTTTTTAATTTTGAGATTAAATGGGTTTCAGACATTATTATTGATGTAGTCTCTTCACTCACTCACTCACTCACTCACTCAGGAAAACTGAAAGTATCAAATTTCTGGAAAATCAATGTCTAAACCTCGACCGGTACGATGTGTGGTCCAGGTAACGGATCCAGTACACATACACGCGCGCGCGCGCGCGTGTGTGTGTGTGTGTGGGGGGGGGGGGGGGGGCTCTGCGCGCGCGCATGAGTGTGTCCGTGTGTATTTGTTCGTCTGTTTTCGCGCGCACGTTTACCTCCGATGTGTGTGTGTGTGTGTGTGTGTGTGTGTGTGTGTGTGTGTGTGTGTGTGTGTTGAGCGCGCGCGCGCGGGCGTGTGCGAGCCTGCGTGCATGTGTGTGTGTGTGTGTGTGTGGGCTTTGCGCGCGCGCATGAGTGTGTCCGTGTGTATTTGCGCGTCTGTTTTCGCGCGCATGTTTACCTCCCATGCGCGCGCGCGCGCTCGTGTGTGTGTGTGTGTGTGTGTGTGTGTGTGTGTGTGTGTCTGTGTGTGTGTGTGTGTGTGTGTGTGTGTGTGTGTGTGTACCTGTGTGTGTCTGTGTGTGGTTTTGTTTGTTAAGATACTTTTGATTTTGAATTTCCACTACGCATTCAAGTTTACAAGAGATTATCAAAATTGCGAAATCCTGAATTTGGATCATATTCATCTTTCTCCTCTTCCCGACACTCCCCCTCATTTCTTCCCCCCCCCCCCCCCCCCCTTCCCCTGCTCCTGACTCCTCTCTACAGCCCCACCACTCCCATATCCACTTGTTACCTTGCGCTGTGGCCAAAGGCCAATATACATTAAAATTCTGAGCTCTCTCTCCCCTCTCTCTCTCTCGAGAGAGAGAGAGAGAGAGAGAGAGAGAGAGAGAGAGAGAGAGAGAGAGAGAGAGTAGATGATGATGATGATGATGATGATGATAACAGGAGAATGATGAATTATAGACGAGATGATATGAGCAGAAAGTGGGAAGGATGACAGATAGACAGGAACAGATATGCAAAACGTAAAACCAATGAACGGCAGACTGGAGAAAAAAAAAAAGGAGAATGTGTAATGAACGATGACGGTGGAGAGGAGACGACGACAACGACTGGAGAAGAATCAATGATGGACCGGAGGGGAAGAAGACAACGCCAGAACGATCAATGAATGATGGTCCTGGGAGAAAAGAAAAGATCGTGAGACTGACGACTGATGGAGAGAAGTCTAGAATGATGAATGATTAACGGCAGAACTTTCAGCATGACAAATGATGGACGGAATGAGAATAGGAGAACGTGGTGGTTGTGAATGGCAGAAGGAAAAAAGAAGGCAAGTGTGATGAATAATGGGGAGGAATGAGGAGTGGAAAATGTGATGGAAATGAACGCTGGAAGGAATGAGGAGAGAAGAGCGTGCTAATTGTGAATGTTACACAGGACGAAAATAACAGTGTGAGAACTTTGAAAAAGACCTGAGTAACTGCGACATAAAAAGCCTTTAAATCTGTGGGAAAAAAAAAAACAGACCAGCGCGAACTGAGATCAGCACCACACAGGACAAAGACGTGAACATCTCCTTAAGAAAGAAAACATAAAAAGAAGACTGAGAAACTTTGCTTTGAGCTCTACAACAAACAGAGCAAAAGAGATCCAAGTGTGCTAACAGTTCAGGATTCATTAAATGGCAACAGTTCAGGATTCATCAATGGTAACATTCAGGATTCATCAAATGGTAACAGTTCAGATTCATTACATGGTAACAGTTCAGGATTCATCAAATGGTAACAGTTCAGGATTCATCAAATGGTAACAGTTCAGGATTCATTAAATGTAACAGTTCAGGATTCATCAAATGGTAACAGTTCAGGATTCATCAAATGGAAATGACGTTCCAACACTCTGCCGAAGTGGTAGTAGCCGTGAAGTCACTGAAACATGGTAAGGCTGCATGCATTGACAACATCGCTGCAGAACACTTGAATATGGCGGAAAGGCAGTAACTGATATATTAACTGCCATCTGCAACAAAATCTGGCACACTGGCGAGTGGCTAACGCCAAAGAGACTCGATTACTAATCGTCACACTTCCAAAGAGAGGAAATTCTTAACACTGCCGGAACAACGCAAGATCAGTGAGATCAGCAATGTAAGCGATGTAATGTTCAAAATCATTCTGAATAGATTACAGTTGCAAACAGGCACCGCTCTATCTGAAAGGCTGAAGTATCATCGAAGAGATCTTTAACCGTCGACCAAAACACCAGCAACACCAGGAGTTCATCATGTCTTCACAGACTTCAAAAGGGCGTCTGACAGAGTCTGTCCAGAGGTGCTATAGGCCGTTATGAAGCAATGGGATATTGGGACAAAGCTAATCAACAACATCCAGCCAGTATACTTCACACTGACCAGTGAAGTACTCACAAAGGGCGGCACTGGAAAGTGGTCCCACACATCAGTTGGGACTGTCAGGGCCCCTTTTCTCTCCAATACTTCTCAGCATAGTCCTTCAATGCATTATGAATGATCCACGTGAAGATCATGTCAACACAATCAACACTGCACGAACCATCACGAACCTTCACTTTGCAGATAACTTCGATGGCCTGGTGGGCAGTAGACAAGAACTCGCTAAGCTTGTGAAAACACTGGACACACAAGAACTCGCTAAGCTTGTGAAAACAGTGGATGAAACATGTACGACACATGGTGTGGACATCAACACCGAAAGACCAAGCTAATGGCCAGCCACAACACCACCTCTTATACTCATATAACCATGGAACTGGTCAACAGTATCTATATCTGGCATTCACTGTGCGCGATGGAGGAATTAAATCAGATATCCTCTCAAGAGCAGCAATGACATCGGTTCTGTTAAGACTGAACCTGTATGGAAAAACAATAACATCTCAGTGAAACACAAATCTGGCTCCTGCATGCAGGGGTATATTCAATTTCCCCATGTGCATACGCGACATGGACCTAGAAGAAAAAACCCAACCACAGAAATGACGTGTCATTACAAGATACCATACGTCAGATATACTAATTATATCACCACTGAACAAGTGCACCAGACCATTAAAAAGCACATCGGGCCAATCGGGCCATGAAGATTTGCCGACACCAGCAAAGCAAAAGCATTTACGTTGGCATTGTCACGAAGATCCCACGGTCCCGCTAAAACAAGCATCCAGGAGAGTGTTGAAGGAGCGAGACCAGAGAGAAGACAGAACAAAATGGACTGACAACATTGCAGACAGGACACAGAATGGATGACAACATTGCAGACTGGAAACCTCCGTACAGCCCAAGGCCTCGGAACACAACCGACAGAACTGGGGGAATCTGGTGAACAATTCTTCTTCATTGCCATGCTCCGGTGACTTGACACGGACCTAGGAAAAACAAGTCAACATTAGTAATATCAAGACAAAATTATTTTTCTACTTTTAAACGATTTTTTGTCATCCAAACCGTGTGCGTGATTCTAGGATTGAGCCATCTGTTAAGATTTTTTTAATTATTTGAATATATGGCTTTGATGTGATCTTGACTCTCAGAAAATGAAATATTTATGTCATTATCTTTCTCAGATGATAAAATCTTAATGTTTTCACCTGTCTTCAGTACATCATCAAATTCGACCTGTCGGTTCGCTCAGTGAGGCATGACAGGCACTGTGGGACCTGATGAAACAGATGGAAGAATATTGGGGGGGGGGGGGGGGGGGAGGGGGGAGGGGGGGGGGGTTCATTCCTACAATTTCTTACTGGCTGGAGAGACAGCGTGTGCCTTGCTCTTTTCAGATACTTGTTGCCAGAGTCTAAGGATATTTCTTTGCTTCTGAATTCAAGATCAAAAGAATTCCGAATAAAAACGATTAGTTCTTGCCAAACGACCTTATTCTGAAAGAGACAGTAAGCCAGCTTTATGGCATGAATTCAATATATTTGTATATACTGGATAGTCAAGAGCTAATTCAATAACTCTACTGTCTGTAGATTGTGTATTTTATTCTACAAGCTTTGCACGGTTAAAAAAAATTGTTATTGATAAATCAGTTTTGATCGGACGAGGCTGGTGACTGTGCTAACGGATGTTTAGTGTTGTTGTTGTATCGTAAACCCACGGTAAATCTCCATTTGCCATAAACAAATTGACCTTCTCCTTGCTGTCATAATCAAATTCTCAATGTGAAATTGCCAGTGTAATTACTAGTCAAGTGAGTATAAAAAAACTTTGTCTTGTGAATGTTGTAAAGCTTTTTCATCTAATATTTGACGTTGCAGCATTGATGTCAGATCCTTACAAAAAAAGCATAATTTAGGGTTTACACAACACCACACACACACACCACAACCCTCTCACACTCACCCTCCCCCCCACACAAACACACAATCACACTCCTCCTTAATTTATACTGTGAATTGGATTTTTCGCTAAACATGTTTTCCACATGGGGTAGGGGAGGGTGTGTGCTTATTGTTTTGTATTGAATCACAGCACACTGTTCACACACAAACGCAACACACTCACACAACACATCACACGCCGCACACACCACACAGGCGGCGTGCACGCGCACACCCTCACACAGCGCATCATGCGCGCACACTTACACACACTCCTCGTCTGATATCACTTAGGAAGACTAAACTGAAGAACAACATCACCTCACAACTAACAGCACCCCCCCACACACACACCACCACACCACCACACACACAACACACACACACCACACACTCACCACACTGCTCTCCTTAAAGTTTTATACATGTGTAATTGGATTTTTTTTTCGCTTAAAACAATGTTTTCCCGACATGGGGGGGTAGGGGGAGGGGGTGTGTGTGCTTATTTGTTATTGTAATTGAATCATACAGGCATGCACATGTTCACACAGACACACGCAGACACACTCACACAGACACATACACACGCGCGCACACACACACACACATGCGCGCGCGTGCACGCGCACACGCGCTCACACACGCGCATGCGTGCGCGCACACTTACACACACTCACATCGTCTGATATCACTTTTAGTGGGAAGACGTTAAACTGAAGAACAACAACACACTCACACACTAACAGCCACCCCCCCCCCCCCCACACCACACACACACACACAAACACAACACACACACACGCGCGCGCGCACGCGCGCGCGCGTCCTCGCTAAAGCCAGTACAGAGTGGTAAGCAGCTCATTGGCACTTACCGCTTGCTCTTTTCTCAAGTGTTGTAGCATGACTGATTGGACCATGACATGAAAAAAAACATTGCTCACCTTTTTTTTTGAGCTTATCATCTTCTATGTATCGACCTTTTTTTCAACCCGGCTGCTGCAATAGGACTACATTTTGTTTTTATTTTTGTTTTCAGAGGCTTTTAAAGACGATCTTCTGGCATTTTTAATAACAAACAAAATGCCAACAACACTTTAACGCTAAAAGAAAAACATCAATTTTTGTTGGTGAAATTCCTTGTATGTAACAGAAGAATGTGGTCTTGAATAAACAGATATAGTCTCATCTTTCTCTCTTCAACTTCTGATATAGAAATGAGGCTTGACGATAAATTGTTCTCCCAGAATGCCTCACGCCTGCGGTTTGTCAAAAGATCTTATGACAACAATGCTTCCTAACTTAATAGCATACAATGGAAGTTTATAATTATTCTTAATTTCTTTTACTTTCCCATACCTTGTGCACTTTTTTGGATTCAGATATTTCAGAATGACGCCAATCACACAACAGTCAAATGTTGGTTTTAACACCGACTCTGCTGCTATGAATTAAAGTGAAAATGATGACTGACAAAAAGGAGAAAGTGAAAATGATGACTGACAAAAAGGAGAATGCGAACATGATGACTGACAAAAAGGAGAAAGTGAAAATGGATGACTGACAAAGAGGAGAAAGTGAAAATGAATGACTGAAGAAAGGAGAATGCGAACATGATGACTGACAAAAAGGAGAATGCGAACATGATGACTGACAAAAAGGAGAATGCGAACATGATGAATAAGTATTGGGAGATGACCGTGAAACTGAAGAACCACTAACGACTGACTGGAGAAGAAGGTGAAAAGGATCAATGAATGACTGGAAAACAGTGTTAAAATGATAAGTAACTAACTGGAGAAGAGTGTTAAAATGATAAGTAACTCACTGGAGAAGAGTGTTAAAATTATAAGTAACTAACTGGAGAAGAACCTGAACACAACCAATGACTGACTGAGAACTTGAAAACGATGACTGACTGGAGAAGAACGTGAAAGCGATGAACGACTAGTCTGAGAAGAACTTGAACACGATGAATGAATGACTGGGGAAGAACGTGAAAGGGACGAATGACTGATGTCAGAGGCAGGTGAAACTAATGAACGGCTGACTGGAAGAGAACGACAACACAATGAACGACTGACGGGACTAGAGCGTGAGAATGAGGAATGGGGAACGGGACGTGAAGGCGATGTGAGAAGACAGGAAAAGGGGAAATGATGAATAAAAGATGGGGGGGAAAGGAGAAGTAGAAGATGACAGAGAGATGGGAGAAGAACGATAGAATGATGAACGCCGGACGCAGTGGGGAGAGAGAAAAGCGAAATGGACGAGACGAATACAGAAGAACGTGAAAATGATTCATAACGGACGGAAGAAGAACGTGAGTTTCAGTAATGGATAAGACCAGAACATGCGAATGACAGACGGGATTAGAAGGAGAAGACGTTAACGGAAGAAACGATTTATGAAGAACAAGAACAGGAAAACATAGATATGACGGAGGAAGGAAAAAAGTAAAGAATATAAATGACAGACACGGAAGCAAGAAACCGCGAAGATCATGACTGACTGACAGGAACGAGAATATGAAGAATGATCGACTGGACTTGAACACAATAATCATGAACGGACGAAGAAAAGAATGCGAAATGACGAAAGAGGGACACCAGGCGAAGGTCAAGGGGTGAACAACGTGCTGAAGAAAAACTAACGAATGAGAAAAAGACCGGAGAAAAGGAGAACGCGAAAATGATGGAAGAGAAATGGTACAAGAACGTCAAAAACATGAGAAAAAATGGGAGACTAACGTGAGAGTGATGAAGGGTGAGAAGAGAGAGAAACTGAGGATGGTGCATATGGCCCCGATTGAAAGAAAACGGGCATACGCGAAAACGATAAAAGAATGGACAAGAGGAGGACATAAGATCACCAATGATCGAGATGATTAAAGCGTCAAAATCATGATGAAGGTGGATGACAAGAGAAAACGATATCTATGAAACGGGAGGTGAAGAGAAGAATGTGAGAATGATAAATGATGTTTGGAAGGTGACGGACAGAATCATGGGTGGGAAAATAACGTGAGAACGATGAAGATAAGAAGGAAAAGAAGAGAGGACTGTGAGACCGATGGATGAATGACCACTGGACAGCGTTGAAGAGAGGATGTTGAGACCGATGGATGAATGACCACTGGACAGCGTTGAGAGAGGAGTGTGAGACGATGGATGAATGACCACTGGACAGCGTGAAGAGGAGTGTGAGACCGATGGATGAATGACCACTGGACAGCGTTGAAGAGAGGAGTGTGAGACCGATGGATGAATGACCACTGGACAGCGTTGAAGAGAGGAGTGTGAGACCGATGGATGAATGACCACTGGACAGCGTTGGAATGGCGCAGTGATAGCCAGAAGAAAACAAAGGAAACAAAGAACGAGAAGGTGAGAATGATGAACGGAAAACTCGAGGAGAGAAGGGAGATAAGAGGGAAGAACGGGGAATCATGGAGTGCACGAAAATCGGACATCGTCAGAGTGATTCAATGATGAATGGAATGGGAAGGGAACGAGGGAAAAAACGAATGCTGGACGCGATCAGAAAAGAACGAGAGAAAGTAGAGACGAGAAAGTGGCGGTAGAGAATGCCGAACATGAGGAGGAGGATGTCGCGAAAACGATGAAAGCTGGACGGAGGGAAACGTGAAAATGATGAATGTTGGAGAGTGTGTGTGTGTGTGTGTGTGAGGTGTGTGTGTGTGTGTGTGTGTGTGAGAGTGTGTGTGTGTGTGTGAGAGAGAGAGAGAGAGAGAGAGGGGGGGGGGGGAGAATGAAGAATGTTTGAATAGGGGAAAACAGGAGAGTGATGAATGTTGAACAAAAGGGCGGGGGGGGGGGGGGGGGGGGGGGGAGGGAGGGGGGGGAGGGGGCCGTGACAATGAATAATGCTGGACTGAGGGAACACGAAAATGAGAAAACTGGACTGGAGGAAAACATGAGAATGATGAATGATGGAGTAGGGTAAAGCATGCGAATGTTGAATGGTCGAGGTGTGTGTGTGTGTGTGTGTGTGTGTGTGTGTGTGTGTGTGTGTGTGTGTGTGTGTGTGTGTGTGTGTGTGAAGGGGGAAGGATGGATAACTGAAAGTGATGAATACTGGACTGGGGGGAAACGCGGGGATGACCAATGTTGGGCTGTGGGGAAAGGTGAGAACAATAAATGTTGAACTGGAGGAAACACGAACCGAGGAATGTTGCACTGGGGGAAAGGCAAGAATGATGAATGTTCGACTGAGGGAACTTGAGGAAGGAAAGGTGGGGAAGGGGGGGTGCGGCAATGGTGAATGCTGGACGGGAGAAAACAGTTAAAATGACAAATGTTGGACTCAAGGGGAGGAGAAGAAGGCAGGAAAGATGAACAACAGATGGCGGGGTGGTGCGACACACGGAAGACGGATGAAGAAAGCGAAGGAAAAAGAAGAGCGTGAGAATGATGGCCTCAATGAAAACAGGATGGCGACAGAGTAATAGTGGGCACAATCAGCACAGAATGATGGCGACACAGTAACAGTGGGCACAATCAGCACAGAATGATGGCGACACAGTAACAGTGGGCACAATCAGCACAGAATGATGGCGACACAGTAACAGTGGGCACAATCAGCACAGAATGATGGCGACACAGTAACAGTGGGCACAATCAGCACAGAATGATAGCGACACAGTAACAGTGGGCACAATCAGCACAGAATGATGGCGACACAGTAACAGTGGGCACAATCAGCACAGAATGATAGCGACACAGTAACAGTGGGCACAATCAGCACAGAATGATGGCGACACAGTAACAGTGGGCACAATCAGCACAGAATGATGCGACAGAGTAACAGTGGGCACAATCAGCACAGAATGATGGCGACAGAGTAACAGTGGGCACAATCAGCACAGAATGATGGCGACACAGTAACAGTGGGCACAATCAGCACAGAATGATGGCGACACAGTAACAGTGGGCACAATCAGCACAGAATGATGGCGACAGAGTAGTAGTGGGCACAATCAGCACAGAATGATAGCGACAGAGTAACAGTGGGCACAATCAGCACAGAATGATGGCGACACAGTAACAGTGGGCACAATCAGCACAGAATGATGAAAACAGGATGGCGACAGAGTAATAGTGGGCACAATCAGCACAGAATGATGGCGACAGAGTAGTAGTGGGCACAATCAGCACAGAATGATGAAAACAGGATGGCGACAGAGTAGTAGTGGGCACAATCAGCACAGAATGATGGCGACAGAGTAGTAGTGGGCACAATCAGCACAGAATGATGAAACAGGATGGCGACAGAGTAGTAGTGGGCACAATCAGCACAGAATGATGGCGACAGAGTAGTAGTGGGCACAATCAGCACAGAATGATGAAAACAGGATGGCGACAGAGTAGTAGTGGGCACAATCAGCACAGAATGATGGCGACAGAGTAGCAGTGGGCACAATCAGCACAGAATGATGAAAACAGGATGGCGACAGAGTAGTAGTGGGCACAATCAGCACAGAATGAGACGGAATGAGAAGACAGGAACGCGTTAATAATGAATGACTGATACGACGAGACGAAGAGAACGTAAGAACGCTGAGTGTAGGACGGGGGCAGAACATGACAATAGTAAATGAAGAACAAGACGAGAAAAAGAGAACATGAGAATGATAACTGAGAGACGGGAAGGTAACTTGGAAACGTGCGAACGATGTTTGTTGAACTAATGAAGAAAAAGGAGAACGAAGTTCAATAGACGTGAGAAGACAACGTGAACCTGATGAATGATGCTCTGAGGAAGATAGGAGTTTGAAAATATGCTGGATGGGAGAACATAAAATTGAAAAAAAAAATGATAGACAGGATAGGAGGGGGAGAAGTGAATGGAGTTGAATATGGTCCGTCCATCCTACTGTTCAATACCGCCGAAAGCAAAAGTAAAGGGGTACTAATGGAAATGACAGTATCACACGTTCGTAGCAACGCAGAATAATGGGTCAGCAGTGTGTGGTCAGCAGTGTGTAAGAGGAACTGTTTGTAGAAGAGAAGAACGATGGGGGAAAGGGAAGAAGAAGGTGGGGGGGGGGGGAGACTGCAGGACTTCAAAGGTTGGAGGTGTAGCTGGGAAAGGCCAGATAGGACGTAAGAGAATGGGGAAGATGGAAACATGAATAATGTATAACAGGGGTTATGGGCTGTAATGGAAGCGCTAAAAGAATTAAAGAAGGGGGAGAGTGAGAAACTGAAGGGCCTCCGGTTCAAATCCATGAAACATTAAAAGAAGACAACTGCAGTGGAAAAGCGAGTTATTGCCACTGGACGGAGATGGAAACTGATGGTGGAGCGTCCAATCCTTTCAGCATGTGCACAACATGTTTATACCATAAAGTGATGGGTCTCTGGAGAACATCAAGGAGTGAACTTGAAAAGTAGGGAGTGGAAAGAAAACTGGACTGAAAAGTACAATATCCTGGTGTGACAGAATGCAGCTGAGAAGCAAAAGAAAGGATTTTTTTTAAAGGTGGTGTTGTGATAAACATCAGAAAATCCAACGTGGTTGGGAATACGGGGGCAAAAGGGAATATTCATGGAGAGTTATAAGCAGTATTGATCTTATTTGTTATATTTTTGAGTGGATCAACTCTAAACCATATCAGCGCCACAAACATGTATAAAACAATACCAGTTAATATCGAGTCGCCAGACTGAGACTCGAAATACGCATGGATCAAATGTGATAAATAAATAAATACATAAAAAGGCGGCGCGAAGATTTCTTTAATCAACGCAATATAGCGTAATTCCTTCTGGAACCCCACCCCGACTCTTTCCCATCAGTACCCATGCCGACCCCCATTACACAGTCAGCTCAGGGTAAACCACCCAGGCCGTTGTAAGATGAGTTCACACAGTCAGCTCAGGGTAAACCACCCAGGCCGTTGTAAGATGAGTTCACACAGTCAGCTCAGGCTAAACCACCCAGGGTTTTTTAAAGATGTTGTTAACACAGCCCAACGTCAGGGAAACGGGCACAAGGGATATTAAGAGAGTTATACACAGTAACAGTAGGTAAACCACCCAGGCCAATGTAAACATACAGTTCACAACGAGCCCCAGCTAGAGAATAACGCAATCCATGGTCCGTTGTAAGGAGTTCATCACCAATATAGCTCATCCTAAACCCCCACCCGACCGTTTCAAGATGCGATTACACAGTCAGCTCAGGCTAAACCACCCAGGCCGTTGTAAGATGAGTTCACACAGTCAGCTCAGGGTAAACCACCCAGGCCGTTGTAAGATGAGTTCACACAGTCAGCTCAGGGTAAACCACCCAGGCCGCTGTAAGATGAGTTCACACAGTCAGCTCAGGCTAAACCACCCAGGCCGTTGTAAGATGAGTTTCACACAGTCAGCTCAGGGTAAACCACCCAGGCCGTTGTAAGATGAGTTCACATACGCCGAGGGCTTCGTGTATAGATGTATTCGTAATCTGCTGGTATCGGTGTAGTGTTGCATAATCCCTCTACCATCCCTCTCTTCCCCTCCATCCCCCATCCTTTCCGACCGACCTTCCTGATGTGGTTATCCTGTCTGCCCTACCACCTTGGTGAGTGTCGACACTCAACCTGAAAATGACCTCACACCGAACCTGGCTAGGATATCACTTCTCTGCACCGGCTCTACACTGAATTAGATTTAATACTTGTCTGACGAATGCGTTAGCATCGAAATTCTGCTGGATGCTACCAGCGGTACCACAAAAGAAATCGCAGCGATGAAAAACAGTTGAACACAAAGAGGAGTATCACAAGCAAAGTGTTTCTGGGAACGGCAACGAAATAACATTGAGCTGCACCTTGGTTATGCTCAGACAGAATGAACAGCACAAAGCCTGGAGAACTCGAAACAAACGCTAACTTGACCAGACGCAGAAACTTGGTCACTGTAAAAGAAAAGAAAAGCGTGCGGTGTTGACTACCTCCAGACAGGAATCGGTGAATCAGGGGCCACTAATATGGCGGCCCGTCTGCTGATCTTGGGTACGAGTTAAACGGAAGTTAAACAAAACCTTACGCAAAAATGTCACGCAAGAACGAAACACGGCACGTAGAAGGTAGAACGGGGAAATGGGTCAGGACACTGTGTGTGTGTGTGTGTGTGTGTGTGTGTGTGTGTGTGTGTGTGTGTGTGTGTGTGTGTGTGGGGTGTGTGTGGTTTTGGTGGCACGCGCGTCATGAATTTCAGTTTAAGAGGAAAATGCTCGTCCGGATGTGTGGTGAAAATCAACTAAGTCTGCCGGCTCCACAACCACCAAGAGGAGTTGCTCTCAGGAGAAATCATAGATGGAATAGCATTATCAGAAATAAAACTACGATGGCAGTATCGGAGATGCGCACGGCCATTGTCCGTTCAGTACAGCTCGAGCAGATCACAAGAGTATTTCTAGGGCTGTCAACACGTACCAAAAAAAAAAAAAAAAAAACAACAACAAAAAAAACAAACAAAACGCATGTACACAAACAAGCAAAGCGCAAACAAACAAAACAAACCAAGAAGCCACTCCCGTCACAGGGAAACTCAGATTTACATATGGTTTACAGGTGGACTTATTCATAACATCGATTTCCGTGCTGCAGTCCTTCAGTCGGGTAAAACTAAGCCATGCTAAGTGCCACAACCACTTTGATCATTTCACTCAGATTTTTCTTTTGAAAAACCGATTTCAAAAAGTCCGTTTGAGATCATTCCAATGCAACAAGAGTGCATCAAAATGCCTGATCAGTGAACGGCATCGCAAATGGACCAGCCAGTGCCTGTTCCTGTGGTTAAACTCTCACTTTCTAGTCACCAGATTACACGAGAGAACTTGCATCTTACAAAGATTATCAAGAGAAAAAGAAAATGCCTTCCAGACTAACGGACGATGAACAGACCACAAATACACAAAAGTGGTTGGCAACGGTACAGAAAAAAAAAAAAAAATATATATATATATATATATATATATATAAATAAAGCAAAGTCAAAGAGTAACACAAAAGAAGAAATTACCAGCGTTGTATTTCTATAAGACTGGGGCACAATTCACACTGAAAGACCCTCACCTTCCCCCCTCTCCCCTGCATTCCTATGGGGTGAATTATCAATGTATGCAGAGTGTTCAAAATAGGTTAAAAACGGACCACACAGGCAGAAAAAAGACAGTGAAGAAATGTAATCAAAAAAGACAGTTTAAAAAAAAAGCGAGGAAAAAAATTACGAGCACAATATCGCAAGAAGACTGGAACATAGTTTATACTAAAAGAGCCTACCACCACCCCACCCCCGCCCCTTCTTTTGGAATGGGGTTTCCACTGTACAAGGTGACTTCTAGGCGAGAGGTGTGCTGCCGATTGGCTCAAGACCAAGATTGACCAAGATGACAGAGATGAAATATAGACACACTAAAGGGACTACTCGACGGTCAAACAGGTTTGGAAAAGTATCATAAATAAAATCCTTACAGAAGAACTGCGTTCACATGTTGGTAACATTGGAAAGTCGTTTGAGGGAACCCAGAGAATGTCAGCTAGTGCAGGAATGAGTTCTGTGGTACCTCTAAAGTCTTTTCCTCCAGGATGTTGTGACCTTCCGTGTCACTCACAGAAAGAAAGGAAGCGGGGATGCAACAGTGACTGAGGAGCCATGAAGGCACCGAGGGGAAGGAGAGGGGTGGGTGGGGACAGAATGATGTTCGGAGATAAACGCTAGTGGCATCAGTTGAACAACAGGTAGGATGAAGAGGAAAGACCAAAGACGTTCCACATGACAGAACAATGTGATCAGATAGAAATGTTACAACATAATATGTTGACTTAGAACATATGACGTCTAAGACTTGAAAAATACCTCGCTTTGTGGGAAAAAAATCGACAAAAAAATTCTGTTTGTTCGCTGACATCACTGCCGCTGCCTGATTCTGATCCTGACCGCGTGTGTTGTCCAACAACAGGAGTGCCCGCGCGGTCTATGCGTATGCGTGTGTGTGAGCGAGGAGAGAGAGAGAGAGAGAGAGGAGAGAGAGAGAGTGTGTGTGTGTGTGTGTGTGTGTGTGTGTGTGTGTGTGTGTGTAAGGAGTCGAGGGTGGAGATGATTCGGGGGAGCACGGATGGGGAGGAAAGCCACGTGACATCTCTAATTTCTGAAAAGGCAAGGTGGGTGGAAGAGGAAGAGGGGGGGTGGACAGTAAAGAAGGCAGCAGTAATGGGGGGTGGACAGTAAAGAAGGCAGCAGTAATGGGGGTGGGACAGTAAAGAAGGCAGCAGTAATGGGGGGTGGACAGTAAAGAAGGCAGCAGTAATGGGGGGGTGGACAGTAAAGAAGGCAGCAGTAATGGGGGGGGGGGGTGGACAGTAAAGAAGGCAGCAGTAATGGGGGGGTGGACAGTAAAGAAGGCAGCAGTAATGGGGGGTGGACAGTAAAGAAGGCAGCAGTAATGGGGGGTGGACAGTAAAGAAGGCAGCAGTAATGGGGGGTGGACAGTAAAGAAGGCAGCAGTAATGGGGGGTGGGTGGACAGTAAAGAAGGCAGCAGTAAGGGGGGGGTGGACAGTAAAGAAGGCAGCAGTAATGGGGGGTGGACAGTAAAGAAGGCAGCAGTAATGGGGGGTGGACAGTAAAGAAGGCAGCAGTAATGGGGGGGTGGACAGTAAAGAAGGCACAGCAGTAATGGGGGGGTGGACAGTAAAGAAGGCAGCAGTAAGGGGGGGTGGACAGTAAAGAAGGCAGCAGTAATGGGGGGGTGGACAGTAAGAAGGCAGCAGTAATGGGGGGTGGACAGTAAAGAAGGCAGCAGTAATGGGGGGGTGGACAGTAAAGAAGGCAGCAGTAAGGGGGGGTGGACAGTAAAGAAGGCAGCAGTAATGGGGGGGTGGACAGTAAAGAAGGCAGCAGTAATGGGGGGGTGGACAGTAAAGAAGGCAGCAGTAAGGGGGGGTGGACAGTAAAGAAGGCAGCAGTAATGGGGGGTGGACAGTAAAGAAGGCAGCAGTAATGGGGGGGTGGACAGTAAAGAAGGCAGCAGTAAGGGGGGTGGACAGTAAAGAAGGCAGCAGTAATGGGGGGGTGGACAGTAAGAAGGCAGCAGTAATGGGGGGGTGGACAGTAAAGAAGGCAGCAGTAAGGGGGGGTGAGCGAGAGAGAGAGAGAGAGAGAGAGAGAGAGAGAGAGAGAGTGGTGTGTGTGTGTGTGTGTGTGTGTGTGTGTGTGTGTGTGTGTGTGTGTGTGTAAGGAGTCGAGGGTGGAGATGATTCGGGGGAGCACGGATGGGGAGGAAAGCCACGTGACATCTCTAATTTCTGAAAAGGCAAGGTGGGTGGAAGAGGAAGAGGGGGGTGGACAGTAAAGAAGGCAGCAGTAATGGGGGGTGGACAGTAAAGAAGGCAGCAGTAATGGGGGTGGACAGTAAAGAAGGCAGCAGTAATG
>CM065746.1:6115304-6130304 GCA_033310375.1 Conus canariensis
CTTCAACGACAGGAGAGACTGGAATATATCCTTTGTTCAAATGCGACCGGCGAAGAGGAATAACAGAGACAGGTGCAACACAAGCATGGTAAGAGGATCCGAAGACACATCGTGCAGCACTGTTCTGCATTTCACTGAGGCTAGATCCCCAGGACCAGAACAGATTTTCCGTAAGTACAGACAGCTTCATTACCACAGGAACGGAAGGAACCGATTCTCCTGCCTCGACGTGGAAGGTGCGACTAGTGCAAGGGAAGAGATTTGTTGAAACGAGTTTCGTCAACCAACACACCCAGATTTTCACCCACTGAGATCAATCTAATTATTGACTTGTCTTGTGTACATGCTAAAGAAAGAATAGATTATGAAAGAAAGAAAGAACAGGGAAGGAAAAAAGAAAGGGAGCGGGAGAAAAAAAAAAAGCGGGGGGGGGGGGGGGGGGGGGAGACGGTTCTATGGCCGACGCTGGAGACAGGAAGAAAAAGGGTTATGGCCGGCATAAGTCTCCCCAGGGCGCTGCTATGTCATGGGACAAGGGGCTGAAAAGACGATCGTTTCTTACGAGGTTCTGAAGTTCATGATCATTGCTAAGTGCGAGAAATATGTGCATTGTATACGTTCTTCAACATCCCATCCTGTATCACACATCCAGCATGGTCTGATGAAGAGTGCAAAGGAGGAGGGACTGGGGGGGGGGGGGGAGGAGAGGGGCGTGGGGAGGGTGCAAACCATAGAGAGAGAGTGGAAAAAAATTGCGACTTGGAGGGAAGGTATGTAAGAGACAACTTGGAGGAGAAGAAAAATTGGGCGGGCATGGAATCTGCACGAGATGGTCGAAGACCGGCAGCAATGAGAAACAGAGAAGCAGCCCCGCTGTCCATCCCCCAGTGCCCCAGTTGACTGCCAAGTTTGGTCATGAACGAGTTTCCACAAAACTAATATTTCTTTATTTCCGTATACAATGACCGTCACGACTTAAAATCCCGATGATCTCAATGAGCAATAATTCAATTATTTCTACAAACCGATTAAAAATCAACAACATCTACGGCATAGAATACAGAAAGCAGGCTGGAAAAAAATAACGGAAACCGCTCTTCAAACAAGCCTAACCCCAAAACAAAAGAACAGATAGCCAACAAGCGTCAAGTCAACGTTGAAAGTTCTGTTTACTTATGGCAAGATCCAGTGGCTGACGCGCTCAGCATGGCTTCGTTTTACATGTCCTAACATGCCAGTCGTTCAGCTTGAAGAACGTGCATTGGTTTACATGACTATGACTATATAACTTTTTTTTTTTTGTTCTCTCCTTCTTCTCTCTCTCTCTCTCTCTCTCTCTCTCTCTCTCTCTCTCTCTGAGCACGCGCGCGCGCGCGCGTGTGTTTCTGTGTGTGTGTTTGCTTGTCTGCGTGCCTGCATGTGCGTGTGTATGTGCGTGCGTGCGTGCACGAGTGCGTTCGTGCGTGCACGTGTGTGTATATGTGTTTGTGTTCTTGTGTGTATGTGCGTGTGTGTATATGTGTGTGCGCGTGCGTGCGTGCGTTCGTTGCGTGCGTGCTTGCGTGCGTGTGTGTGTTGACAGAATTATCTGTCCTCTGCGTGGTAACAGCCTGAAATGGCCCAAGTGGTCGGCTGGACAACAAAATGCCAGTGACTGAACCAACATCACGGACAGTTGACCTGGGGGTTATTTTTCAAAGTATTCCAAGATTCCAAGCTGACGGAGAAAACAGATGCTGTCACATTCTGGTTACCTACAACATCAGAGAGGACAGATAGGTGTGCAAAAATATTTTGCACCTAGAGTAAGTAACGTAATGTCAGGCATGTACCGGGTATCCTACACTTTACGACGAAGCTAACATATGGTGTCAGGTGTGCACCGGGTGTCAAACACTATACGGCGAAAGTAGCATAGTGTCATGCGTGCACCGTGAATCCTATACTTTACGGCGAAAGTAGCATATGCGTGTAGTGGGTATTCAACACCTTACAGAGAAGGTAACAATGCCTGGCGTGCACCGGGTATCCTACATCTTACGGAGGAATTTTACAATGCCAGGCGTGGACTGGGTAACCTACACCTTACGGAGAAAATAATGTAGTGCCACATGTGCAAGAACATCCTACACGTCACGGATTAAGCAACATGTTGCCAGGACTGCACGGTTATCCTTCATATTACGGCAAAAGTACCACGGATGCTAGTACACACTTTACGGCGAAAGAAACATGATGCCAGGTGTGCACGGATAGCCTACACCTTACGGAGAAAGGAACACGGTGCCAACGGATATCCCACACCGAAGATAATATTGTGCCACTTATGAACGGAAAGGATATCCTACACCGAAGATAACGTGGTGCCTGGTTGACCCAGGAGTGACGTACCGCATTCGCAGTTTGGAGTTTCGACCGACATAAAAACTGTCATTTCCACTGCCCATTTTATCCCGCTGTTCTCCTTCCCCGTGCTCCACCTTCCCCGCCCACACACAGTCAGTCTGAAATGGTTGTTTTTATCTGTCACATAAGTTTTGGTGCATGCAGACATCACGCCTGAATGTATCTATCCAAACAACTATAATAAGCTGAGAGCCCTAATTTTGCCAGTGTAACTGTCTCAACAACTATTAAAAAAAAAAAAAACGTATTGGCGAGTGCAGCTATCCAAACAAGTATACACAGTGGACAACCCTGACATCGCCAAGTGTAAGGAGGATAAATGACAGCACCATGATGAATGCAATATAAAGAAGCAAATCAAACTTTGAAGAAAGAAAAGATGGATAAGGACATCATGAAAACGGAAAGATTGATAAGGCCATCCAGATAAGGGAAGCAAACAAAAACAAGGAAAACTGGATTATGAAACCATAACACTAGGAAAGATGTGTGTGGTCATCACGAGTATGGAAAGATTGATGACATTCAGAGAAAGGAACGACAAGAAAAACATACACCCAAATGCGTCTCTTACAGAGAAAGTAACGCACAAACGATCCGTGTGGACATCGTAACAAGCAAAGATGGATGTGGACATCGTGAGAAAGGGAAAATGATTGAGGACATCATGAGAAAGGACAGATGATCGTGGACATCATGAGAAAGGAATGATGAGTGTGGACACCATGAGAAAGGACAGATGATTGTGGACATCATGAGAAAGGAATGATGAGTGTGGACATCATGAGAAAGGACAGATGATCGTGGACATCATGAGAAAGGAGTGATGAATTGGACATCATGAGAAAGGACAGATGATTGTGGACATCATGAGAAAGGAATGATGAGTGTGGACACCATGAGAAAGGACAGATGATTGTGGACATCATGAGAAAGGAATGATGAGTGTGGACATCATGAGAAAGGAATGATGAGTGTGGACACCATGAGAAAGGACAGATGATCGTGGACATCATGAGAAAGGAATGATGAGTGTGGACATCATGAGAAAGGACAGATGATACGTGGACATCATGAGAAAGGAATGATGAGTGTGGACATCATGAGAAAGGACAGATGATCGTGATATCATGAGAAAGGAATGATGAGTGTGGACATCATGAGAAAGGACAGATGATCGTGGATATCATGAGAAAGGAATGATGAGTGGGACACCATGAGAAAGGACAGATGATCGTGGACATCATGAGAAAGGAATGATGAGTGGTGGACATCATGAGAAAGGAATGATGATCGTGGATATCATGAGAAAGGAATGATGAGTGTGGACATCATGAGAAAGGAATGATGAGTGTGGACATCATGAGAAAGGACAGATGATTGTGGACATCACGAGAAAGGGAAAATGATTGTGGACATCATGAGAAAGGAATGATGAGTGTGGACATCATGAGAAAGGAATGAGTGTGGACACCATGAGAAAGGAATGATGAGTTGTGGACACCATGAGAAAGGAATGATGTGTGTGGACATCATGAGAAAGGAATGATGACTGTGGACACCATGAGAAAGGGAAAATGATTGTGGACATCATGAGAAAGGGAAAATGATTGTGGACATCATGAGAAAGGGAAAATGATTGTGGACATCATGAGAAAGGGAAAATGATTGTGGATATCATGAGAAAGGACAGATGATTGTGGATATCATGAGAAAGGGAAGATGATTGTGGACATCGTGAGAAAGGAAGATGATTGTGGACATCGTGAGAAAGGGAAGATGATTGTGGACATCGTGAGAAAGGGAAGATGATTGTGGACATCATGAGAAAGGACAGATGATTGAGGACATCGTGAGAAAGGACAGATGATTGTGGACATCATGAGAAAGGGAAGATGATTGTGGACATCGTGAGAAAGGGAAGATGATTGTGGACATCATCAGAAAGGGAAGATGATTGTGGACATCATGAGAAAGGAAGATGATTGTGGACATCATCAGAAAGGACAGATGATTGTGGACATCATGAGAAAGGGAAGATGATTGTGGACATCGTGAGAAAGGGAAGATGATTGTGGATATCGTGAGAAAGGACAGATGATTGTGGACATCATGAGAAAGGGAAGATGATTGTGGACATCATGAGAAAGGACAGATGATTGTGGACATCATGAGAAAGGGAAGATGATTGTGGACATCGTGAGAAAGGACAGATGATTGTGGATATCGTGAGAAAGGACAGATGATTGAGGATATCGTGAGAAAGGACAGATGATTGTGGACATCATGAGAAAGGACAGATGATTGAGGATATCGTGAGAAAGGACAGATGATTGTGGACATCGTGAGAAAGGGAAGATGATTGTGGATATCGTGAGAAAGGGAAGATGATTGAGGATATCGTGAGAAAGGACAGATGATTGTGGAGATCATGAGAAAGGGAAGATGATTGAGGATATCGTGAGAAAGGACAGATGATTGTGGACATCGTGAGAAAGGACAGATGATTGTGGACATCGTGAGAAAGGACAGATGATTGTGGATATCGTGAGAAAGGACAGATGATTGTGGATATCGTGAGAAAGGACAGATGATTGTGGACATCGTGAGAAAGGACAGATGGATGTAGACATCCTGAGAAATGAACGATGAGCGAGGACATAATGAAAATGTAAAGATGCATGAGGACACATTGAGAAAGCAAACATGATTGTGGACATAATTTAAGGAAAGATTACCTTTGGAGAAAATACGTCAGACACAGGGGAATGGGCAGAATCTTGCCGAAAGGGATTTTTACAGTTTGCGAGCCTTTTGTTCATTACAAGTGGCTGCTCATAATGAAGTGCCATCGTTTTACTTTTCAATATATATGTTCGAAGTCGCTGCAAGAGAAAGCTACGGACAGATTATATATTACATTTAAGTGTGAATGAACGAGTATCCACGTGACTGATTATCAAACTGCTGGACTGACGACTCATCGGTTGACTATTAACCTAATTTGTTTTCTATAAATCTTGACTATCTTTTGCTTTGATTAATGAATAGCTTTCTTCCTTAAAATCAATGGAAGAAATCAATTACTAATCTTGCACTGCGAAAATCGGACAAAATCTGACCAACTCAACACACACACTACACAACACACAACAAAACATCACACACACACAACACACACATACACACACACACACTACAGGTACTTCCGATGTTTCTCTCTGATCGCCCCCTCCATCACTTTCCATCTCTACACTCCATCTCCAAAAGCCCCTTTCCTCTCCAACCTAATCCTCACCTCCACCACCAACCCCACCCCGCCCCCCCCCACTCCTGGTATGTGTGTGAGTCTGGAGGATAGCGGGTGGGGGGGGGGTTATCTTTCCTATTCACCACCGCAACACCAGCCCACAATATCCTTCACCCACCCCCACCCCCCTCACACATTTCCACACCTCCCACCATTTACTCAGATACAAGCAACCACTATCTTCCTGTCCCCTCTCCCCCCACTCTCCATATTCTACACCAAATTGTTCTTCACTCAGACCTATCCGCTCCCGTTTCTTCCTCTGGTTTTCCTTCAATGTCATATACTATCCCCTTTACTTGAGTTTCCCTTCCCCTTCCCTCTTTTCCGTGCATTTATGTCCGTGTAGGTGTACGTATGTGATCCCCCCCACCCCACCCCCTTTTTTTCTAATCAATTCAGTTCCTTTTTCAACCCCTCCTCTTCCTCTCTCCACCCTCATAGCATCAACATCGAAAAGTAGCATGTACCTATCCACTTACCGCAACACCAGCCCGCTAAATCCTCCACCACACACACACACACACACACACACACACACACACACACACACACACACATACTACCACACCTCCCACTATTTCCCTCATGTGTAAGTTACAGCTTTCTTTCCCCTCTCCCTACACTCTCTCCATTTGCTACATCAGTCTTTTTTTTTTTTTAACTCAGATACCAATCCCCTCCGTTTTCTTCATCTGATTTTCTTTCAATTTCATATACTATCTCCTCTGCATGACTTTACCTTCCCACTTCTCTATTGCCGGTGCATTTGTGTATGTGTAAGTATGGGACCCCCCCCCCCCCCCTTTCGGTTTTTTAATTAATTATCAGTTATTTTTTAACCCCTCGCCTTCCCCTCTCCACTCTCATGGCATCAACATGCAACAGTAGCATGTACCTATTCACCACCGCAACACCAGCCCGCTATATCCTCCAACACACACACACACACACACACACACACACACACACACACACACACACACACACACACCACACACACACACACACCATTGTAGCTCCCACTATTTTCTTCGTACGTAAGCTACAGCTGACTTCCTTTTTCCTGTCCCTACACTCTCTCCGCTTGCCATATCAATCATTTCTTTACTCAGATACCTATCCTCTCTCTTTTCTTCATCAAGTTTTCTTTCAATTTCATTACACAATCTCTTCTACACAAGTCTCCCTTCCCTCTTCCCTCTGTGTGTGTGTGTGTGTGTGTGTGTGTGTGTGTGTGTGTGTGTGTGTGTGTGTGTGTGTGCGTTGTGTAGGTATGTGACAAAAAAAAACCTAGTCGGATGGTGCTCGAGTGATCGATAGCAAAACACCTCACTCGCGATTCTTTTTGTGGTGTGTGTGTGTGTGTGTGTGTGTGTGTGTGTGTGTTGTGTGTGTGTGTGTGTGTTTTGTGCGCGCGCGTCGCGCGCGTGCGTGCGAGCGTGCTTGATAACTATAGTCTGACAGCATGATGAACATTATCTTAATTTGTCGTCCACAAAATATAATTATGTGACTGGATATTGAACAGAAGTACACACATACACACACACACACACACACACACACACACATACACACACACACACACACACACACACACACACACACACACGCACGCACGCACGCACACACACACACACACACACACACACACACACACACACACACACACGAATAATTACCTACCTATCGCTTGCACTCGTGTCAACAGTCCATGCAGAAATCTTGACCATCTGGGTCACAGGATGACATAACTGCCAATCACCAGAATGGCGTAGCTGTCAATCACTGTCCGCACAGAGGTGACCAGAACTATCCAGGAGTTCATGCAAGTTTCACAAAGTCACTTTTCCTAACTTAAAGATGCAAAAACACACGTGGGCAAATGTAGACAACGCCCAACATTAATGTCACCACAATAAGAAACTTCCGCGAAGACCCCTGATGATACACTTCTTCGCTTCTGCTGTCGAGGTGACGTTTCTTCTTCTCCACGTTGTTCCGACCGGGTGCGTCCGCATCCGGAGCCTGCGCAAAGTGGTTGCGCACAGAACAGGCTGGATGATGGAGGCACGTGCAGCACGAATTAACAGACCGTGACATGCACCGACTCTTGTGAACGTCGCACATAAGCTGGTTGACAAAGACCTGTTTCAAATGCGCTGCCTTGTCGTTGCTGATACTCAAGCACAAGGATGTGTTGTGTGTGTGTGTGTGTGTGTGTGTGTGTGTGTGTGTGTGTGTGTGTGTGTGTGTGCTTCAGCACACAGCTACACGAAATTGAAAATATCATAGAACACATTTCTCTCTCTCTCTCTCTCTCTCTCTCTCTCTCTCTCTGCGTGTGCATGCGTGCGTGCGTGGTGTGTGTGTGTGTGTGTGTGTGTGTGTGTGTGTGTGTGTGTGTGTGTGTGTGTGTGTGTTTCTGTCTCCCCCTCCGACTTCCTTCGTTTTGTCTGTCTGTTCTGTCTTTTGTCTGTCTGTCTGTCTGTCTGTCTAAGTCTCTCTCTCTCTCTCTCTCTCTCTCTCTCTCTCTCTCTCTCTCTCTCTCTCTCTCTCTCTCTTCCCCATGCTATTCTGATGTAATGCTTCAGTGGAGGTTGTGTTTATATATGGAGTTGTTTTGCGTTATGAAATGCTATTTATTCACTTGTGTACATTACATTGCAAGTGTTTTTGTTCTTCAACAGTTATTGTATTGCTATGTATCTTCCTTTTTTTCCTTGATCAGTCGTCTCCTCTCTCTCTCTCTCTCTCTCTCTCTCTCTCTCTCTCTCTCTCTCTCTCGCTTGTTTTTTTTGTTCCCCTCTTGGGCGAGGGCTGGATGTAAAAAAGTATGAACTTGCTTATCTGTTACCCTCGATAATAAAGAATTTGTCCTGTCTTGTCTTGTCTTCTCTCTCTCTCTCTCTCTCTCTCTCTCTCTCTCTCTCTCTCTCTCTCTCTCTCTCTCTCTCTCTCCTGGCTTTATTCTCATACCCCAACTTCTTGTTTTTCAACTGTTGTCTTTTTTGTTGTTGTTGTTGTTGTTGTTGTTGTTATCCTGGAGTCGCCTTTATTGCTGCTTGTTTAAAGCTCCTTTGTGATCATTTCATTTTTGTTTTACGTGGCAAGACTTGGCGAACAGAAGATAATCCCAGGGTGCCCATTTGTGCGTCGTAATTTGATCGTTGACACACACTGACCAGTGTCAACAGATCTCCAGCTGCTGCCACCATCCCCTGTCCGTACTGTGATAGGTCTTTCCGGGCGCAGATCGGCCTGACCAGCCATCTACGCACTCACCCCCGATCCCAGGATGACTAGATGGTCTTCGTCGTCTCGACGGACAAAACAACAACAATTTGATCAAATTATCTGCCTATTTTGTCTTTGTGAATGAAGCAAAAACAACAACAACAACAAAGCGAAAAATAAAATATATCCATTTGCATGAAAGCAAGGGTTTAGAAATGAACACAAACTCAAATATAGATAGATAGATAGATAGATAGATAGATTTACATATGAACAGATAATTTGTTATTTGTCTCTAGCTTACAGACATAACGAAAATAATCAAAGATAATATAAAAAAAACCAACATTTCACTGGTGCATTAGCTTAGTAGAAATCAACAAGCCTTGGGAAGATACCCTAAAAGAATGCAAACAGGAACAGAACAATAGATTATGTTATTATCTCCAACAGTTCTCTCAGCAGGAACTCATCCGGAAATCAAATCATTTCGCGTTGTTAATAACCAACCCCACACAGAATGGCAAATCCTCCAAAACGTGTTACGAGAACAAACGTTCAACCCGAATCAATTTCTTTCACAATAAGTAGTTCCTGATTAAAATTTCTAAAGAATTAAAAGCAAACACAGGAGCAAAAGTCTAATCCTATGTAATTCTTGGACAGTGATTGGTTCTGCAATAGAATAAACAAGCACGCTAACATGAACTTCAGGAGCAAACGTTTACTCTTCAGTAATTATCTAAGGACAGTAGTTAGTCCAACACTACCAAAAGAATTGCGTTGTTGTTCATTGAAACCAATCAAATTTCCTTTCAAATTGCACTCGCACCGAAAGAGAATAACAGACAGAGACAGAGAGAAGCATCACACACACACACACACACACACACACACACTCTCTCTCTCTCTCTCTCTCTCTCTCTCTCTCTCTCTCTCTCTTGGCGCGTTCGCATGTGCAGAGAGAGAGAGACAGACAGACACGGAGATAGACAGACAGACAAAAAAACATAATATATATATATAAAACAAACAGAGAGAGAGAGAGAGAGAGAGAGAGGAGAGAGAGAGAGAGAGAGAGAGAGAGAGAGAGAGAGGCGCACACACAGACACGCATATACACACAAGCGCGCGCGCGCCTGCATTTACAGAGAGCGAGGGAAAGAGGGAGAGCGAGTAAGCGAGAGAGACAGATAGACAGACAGACAGACGGACAGCCAGAGAGAGAGAGAGACAGAGAGAGAGAGAGAGAGAGACAGAGGAGAGAAGAGACAGACAGACAGACAGACAAGGCAGACAGACAGACAGAGACAGACAGACAGACACATAAGCAAGAGACCGCCAGAGGAAGCAGAGAGAGTGGTGTCGATTTGTTCCTGTGCCCATAACTTCATACCTTCGTGTCAGAGTGGTCATCATCGGCTGCCTCGTGATGACTGCCGTTGCACGAGGTGGTCTTCGCCCTCCGGAGAGGACACTCGTTAATGCTAACAACGCAATCAGTATTGACAGTCGGAGATTTAGAAGATAGGGTCTTCGTATATTTAGACAGAATATGCACCACTGAAAGTGACTTACAGAAAGTGTCTTTGTATATTTAGACAGAATATACACCACTGAAAATGGCTTAGAGGCAATGTCTTTGTGTGCTTAGACAAAATATACACCACTGAAAATGGCTTAGAGGCAATGTCTTTGTATATTTAGACGGAATATACACCACTGAAAGTGACTTAGAAGCAGTGTCTTTGTATATTCAGACTGAATATACACCACTATGAGTGGCTTTGAGGCATTGTCTTTGTATATTTAGACAGGATATACACCACTGAAAGTGGCTTGTAGAGAAAGTGTCTTTTTATACGTATATTTAGACAGAACATGCTGCCAGGCTTAGGTGCAGTGCAGTGTGTCCTCTGGCGGGTTGCCTCAAAAAGACCTGATGCTGACTGTTGCCTGGTACTTCCAGTGCAGCAAGATGAATATGGGTGTAGGTGTGAAGGAGCAGCAATCACCGGCATGGTGAGAATGGAACTGAGAATAAAATTGGAAGATAAATAGCAAGAATAAAAACGTATTTCACAGACATTTCATCATAACATTGTTTAAGTAAAACTTGAATTACATTACAGGAAAGACGAGTTTTTAAAAAGGCTTGTAAAGTAAAACAACATGAAACAAAAATCGAACTGAGAAGAAAAACAGATCAAGAAGTAAGGAAAGCAGCATTGCTGGATTAGGAAAACAACTGACATTTCATTACAACTCGGGAATGAATCTTATAAAAAGGATTTACAAAGTTGCACATTAACTTCTTATTCCCGTGACCTAAGTGGTCGTAGGGGGGACATGAGGGATGACTCCGCAGATCTTCTCCATCGCGGCCTGTCCTCTGCATCTCGCAGGAGTTCTGGCAGCCTGATGTTTGTCCATTCCATCACATTCTCCGACCAGCTCTTTCTCTGCCTGCCTCGGGCCCTCCTCATTCAAGCGTGCCTCGCAGAATGTCTTTGCCAGCGAGTCGTGTCTGTCACGTGGCCAAACCACATCAGCTTTCTCCTCTTGACCGTAGACAAGAGGGGTTCCTGTGGTCCTGCCAGTGTGACCACCTGCTCTCGGACAGAGTCGTTGGTTCTGTGCTCTGTCCAGGAGATGTGGAGCAGTCTTCTGTATGCCTTCATTTCAAAGGCCTGGATCATTCTCTCCAACTGTGCCGTCAAGGTCCAGCTCTCACACCCATACAGGAAGATGGAGAGGACGAGGACTTTGTACAGCTTGAGTTTTGTAGGTAAGCTGATCTTGTTGCTTCACCACAGCTTCGTAAGCTTTGCCGAAGCTGATGTGGCAACAGCTAGTCTGACCTTGACTTCTGTTGAACAGGGACAGTCCTTCGTGAGTGTGGAGCCGAGGCATTTGAACGCTTCCACGTCTTCCAGCTTATGTCCGTTCGTTGTGATGTTTGCGGACTGGTTTCATTGCTGCTGTCCACCATCACCTTGCTTTTTTTCTGCGCTGATTTCCAGCCCATATGCACTGGCGTGGTCTTCTAGCCTGCTGGTTAGATCTTGGAGTTCGTCGTGGCTTCTGCCGAGTAGATCTATGTCATCAGCGAAGCGCAGATTGCATGTGGGCCTGCCCCTGACTGGGATGGTGGCGTTGACGTTTTCGATGACCTCGCGCATGATATTCTCCAAGTACAGGTTCAAGAGGGTCGGGGAGAGCAGACAGCCCTGTCGGACGCCAACAGTTGTATGGAAGTAGTCCCCTATTTGGCTGTTCATGAGCACGGCGCTGGTTGCCGAGCTGTACAGTGTCTGTATGATCAGGACCAAGCCTTCCCCCACGCTGACATTTCTGATGACCTGCTACAACACGTCATGCCAAACTCGATCGAAAGCTTTTTTAAATTCTATGAAGCTGTGACGTGGAAGAGGTCTCTCTGGTGTTGGGGCTGTTTTTCAATCATTAGACGGCAGTTGAAAATTTGCTCAACTGTGCTCCTTCCTGGTCGAAAGCCTGCCTGTTCTTCTGCAAGCAGTTCTTCTGCCTGTTTCTTTATCTTTAAACAATGTTGAAAAAAGGTGAACATTGCAAATTAGTTTAAAAGAGCACATGGTTAATCTCACACAAGCCTCATGACAGGAATTGGTTTCGGACATTCCGAAGCAATTTCCATAATAATGTAATAAAAACTGAAGTGTTTAGACATTGAAAGAAACAATCAGCTTACATTCTGATGAGACAGAACCCTCAGAGAACACAGAGAAGATGGCTAATAAACACAGAGAGAGAGAGAGAGAGAGAGAGAGAGAGAGAGAGAGAGAGGAGAGAGAGGAGAGAGAGAGAGAGAGAGAGGAGAACATAGGTAAAGACAGAGAAACAGACCGTAGTATTCTCTCTCTCTCTCTCTCTCTCTCTCTCTCTCTCTCTCTCTCTCTCTCTCTCTCTCTCTCTCAAGAGAATATTAGCTGACGATCTTGACGTTTTGTGTTCATTTTTCTCCCTCGTTTGCTCTGTTGTAGGTGTCCTTTATTCAAAGTGGTTTTACAATCAATGTAAGGCTTGTCGAACTTTGGATCAACATGGCTTAACGTAGTATTCGTCCTGTCTCTTTTGATTTTACCATACCAAGATCTGGAGCGTGCGTGGCCCAGTGAGCACAGCATTAGTGGCTTCGTCCGAGAGATGTGGGCTCTGTTCTCGCGTTAGGCAGGTAGGTTAGGGGATATTTTCTCTTTCAACTGGAGTCTGCATCTATGCTGACTGTAGTCTACCGCGCGTCCTCTGAATGTGATCTTCAGCTACATCCCTGTGAGACTGAGTTTCTTGTTAAAGACACATTCACTCACACCCACACATACTTTCTCTCTCTCTCTCTCTCTCTCTCTCTCTCTCTCTCTCTCTCTCTCTCGATTTAGATATATGGATAGATAGATTTGTGTGTGTGTGTGTGTGTGTGTGTGTGTGTGCTGTGTGTGTGTGTGTGTGTGTGTGTGTGTGTGTGTGGTGCGTGCGTGTGTGTGTGTGTGTGGTGTGTGTGTGTGTGTGTGTGTTGGGGGGGGGGGGGGGGGGGGGGGTCCTGTTCTGCATTTGAGGCTTTAGCTAGCTGGAAATGACTCAATCGTGCACATTCTAGCAACAGCGTGAAATGTCGATAATCTGTTATAGCTCACTGTTGAGTGGCTTCAGCGTGAAAAAAAAAAAAAAAAACGCCCAGGCGACAATGATATAAAATGAATCGCAACAGATCGGCAGGGAAGTTTTTTGTTTTTTTTTAATGCATGCTCCTGATAATTCATAATATTTCTTGAATAAGACAGACTTCACCACTCTCGAAGATTACAGAACGCAACAGTACCTATGGGTATGTTTTTTGTTGTGGTTGTTCTTGTTGTTTTTTCCGATTTTAATCAAAACAAAACCATACATTGTTTGGATCGATTTTCTCACAATAATCAGTTCTGGACGACATCAATGAAAACGCTGAAAGACGAAACAAAGGAAAGAAGAAAAGAAAGAAAGAAAGAACGAAAGAAAGAAAGAAAGAAAGAAAGAAAGAAAGAAAGAAAAGAAGGAAAGAAAGAAAGAATTAAAGAAAGAAAAAACAAACAAACAAAAGAAAAGAAAGAAAGCGGGAAAGAAAGACAGACAGACAGAGTGAAAGAAAGAAAGAAAGAAAAAGAAGGAAAGAAAGAAAGAAAAAGAAAAAGCAAACAAAACGAGATAACGAGTTATCTCGAACAACAACGCTCTTGACGGCAATTAGCTTGGAACACATGGCCATAATGTCCATGATGATATCAGAAAAAACATTTCTTGGGACACTGAAACAAACTAGTCGGATTCCTGTTCTGATTGCATACATGCGAGAGAGAGAGAGAAAAGAGGAGGAGAGAGAGAGAGAGAGAGAGAGAGAGAGAGAGAGAGGAGAGAGAGAGAGAGAGACCGACCGAAAGACAGACAGGCAGGCAGGCAGACAAACTGACAGACACAAAGATTCAGGTTGAGATAGATTGTTTACATACGAGTCACATCCCAGTACGAACAAGGAGCAATAACTAAACCTACAGGTGTAACTGCAGCTGTCAGTGTACAAACATAGGTTCAAAACAGAGTATATGACACAGTTGTCTCCCTTTTGCCAAAAAACCAAAATCCTTATACAAGTACAGAGCCGAATTACTACTATACGAAAAGGAAACAAGCACGGCCAGAATTGCACATTGTTAATCAATCTTGGTATGCTTTCTGCAGGTCGACTGGTCTATATAAATAACAACTTAGATAGATAGGTAGAGAGAGAGAGAGAGAGAGAGAGAGAGAGAGAGAGAGAGAGAGAGAGAGAGAGAGAGAGAGAGAGAGACTCAAGACTTAAGAATTAAGACTTAAGACTTAAGGATCAAGAAAATTTATTCATGTTTAGGCCATTGCCCTTCATGAAGGGATCCAAGCAAATACAATCATAGAAGCACCATGAGAACTACACACAGACATAACCAACATGTATTCAGAAACTATTCTAAGATATCATAGAACACCGCAAT
>CM065746.1:6140304-6142804 GCA_033310375.1 Conus canariensis
CTGGAAGAAAATGTGAAGAAGAGGAGGGAGAAGATTGGTATCTGAGTAAAGACAAGATATAGCAAATGGGGAAGGTGTAAATGGGGTGAGTGTAGAGAGGGGGAAAGGAGACAGCTATAAGTTCTATATGGGGTAAATAGTGGGGGGTATGGTAGTGTGAGTGTATGCTGGTTGAGGACATAGTCGGCTGGTGTTGCGGTGGTGGACAGGCGCATGCTACTTTTGGATGTTGGTGACATGAGGGTGGATGGAGTGGAGAGGGATTTTACTATTTAACGGGGAAAAATAAAGTTGGAGCGGAATCAAATACCTGCAGATATACTTGTGCACAGGAAAGCTGGAAGAAGTAAGGGAAACTCATGTGGAGGGGGTATTGTATCAAGTTGAAAGAAAACCAGGTGTAGAAGAGTGAAGGATAGGTCTATAAGTAAAGTGTGGATGATATACAGAAGATGGAGACAGTGTGGCAAGAGTTGGGTTGCCCCTAATTTTGTGCATGTCGCAAGCGAATTATTCAGTCTCCAGCACGTATTCAATGACTAAATACTGGAACGTTTAGCTTTGGGATAATTCTCAGGAAACTGAACCCTACCAACAGCATTATGACTGGTAAATTTGACTGTTACTGATGGAAGTGGATAGCCAGTACACTGGCACGAAGGCAACGTTATTCATATGTATTTGTTTTTAATATTACTTTTAAGCAGGCTCCTATATATATATCGAATCTGAATGCTTTGTCCAATGGGTCCTACGAGCTGGTAAAAGATGACCTTTTGAGTCATCATGTGGTAGGAAGATGTAAACGAAGGAAACATTAGCCTGCACAAATCATCCACATCCAATGCTGTCTCTTCAGACCTGATCTCCCACTGGATTCTTCAGTGACACTTCTGTTAGAGGTCATCTTCATCTTGGCTTAACAGCTGGGGTCATTCGACGCTCAGAGTTCATTTGCAACGGATGAATAAGGCAAGGTATTGTGCAGAGAGAGAGAGAGAGGAGAGAGAGAGAGAGAGAGGGTGGGGGTGGGGGTGGGGGACAGAATATGAATTTACAGATAACATCTACTGTACTGACACTGACAGTCATTGTTCATTTGCATTCGGATGAATAAGGTAAGGTGTTGTGCTGGCAGTGAGAGAGAGAGAGAGAGAGAGAGAGAGAGGAGAGAGAGAGAGAGAGAGAGAGAGAGAGAGAGAGAATATGCGTTAAAACAGGATACTGCACTGACACTCAGTGTTCATTTGCAACTGATGAATAATAAAAGGTATGCGCTGGCAGAGAGAGAGAGAGAGAGAGAGAGAGAGGGGGGGGTAGGGAGAGAGAGGGGGGTAGGGAGAGAGACAGACAGACAGACAGACAGACAGAGAGAATCGTAACAGTATATGAACTAAAAGGGGATCACATCTACTGCTCTTTGCCTAAACAGAGAGAGAGAGAGAGAGAGAGAGAGAGAGAGAGAGAGACAGACAGACAGACAGACAGACAGACAGACAGAGAGGGAGAGAGAGAGAGAGAGAGACAGAGAGAGAGAGAGAGAGAGAGAGAGAATCGTAACAGTATATGAACTAAAAGGGGATCACATCTACTGCACTTTGCCTAAAGAGAGAGAGAGAGAGAGAGAAGAGAGAGAGAGAGAGAAGGAGAGAAGAGAGAGAGAGAGAGAGAGAGAATTGTAACAGAATATGAACTAAAAGGAGATCACATCTTCTGCACTTTGCCTAAAGAGAGAGAGGGGAGAGAGAGAGAGAGAGAGAGAGAGAGAGAGAGAGAGGAGAGAGAGAGAGAGAGAGAGAGAGAATTGTAACAGAATATGAACTAAAAGGAGATCACATCTTCTGCACTTTGCCTAGAGAGAGAGAGAGAGAGAGAGAGAGAGAGAGAGAGAGAGAGAGAGAGAGAGAGGAGAGAGAGAGAGAGAGAGAGAGAATTGTAACAGAATATGAACTAAAAGGAGATCACATCTTCTGCACTTTGCCTAGAGAGAGAGAGAGAGAGAGAGAGAGAGAGAGAGAGAGAGAGAGAGAAGAGAGAAGAGAGAGAGAGAGAGGAAAAGAGAGAGAGAGAGAGAGAGGAGAGAGGAATTGTAACAGAATATGAACTAAAAGGAGATCACATCTTCTGCACTTTGCCTAAAGAGAGAGAGAGAGGAGAGAGAGAGAGAGAGAGAGAGAGAGAGAGAGAGAGAGAGAGAGAGAGAGAGAGAGAATTGTAACAGAATATGAACTAAAAGGAGATCACATCTTCTGCACTTTGCCTAAAGAGAGAGAGAGAGAGAGAGAGGAGAGAGAGAGAGAGAGAGAGAGAGAGAATTGTAACAGAATATGAACTAAAAGGAGATCACATCTTCTGCACTTTGCCTAGGAGAGAGAGAGAGAGAGAGAGAGAGAGAGAGAGAGAGAGAGAGAGAGAGAGAGAGAGAGAGAGAGAGAATCGTAACAGAATATGGACTAAAAGGGATCACATCTACTGCACTTTGCCCAAAGTAACCTAGAAG
>CM065746.1:6147804-6152804 GCA_033310375.1 Conus canariensis
AGTCTATTCGTCACTTGTCTTATCTGACAGCCCAATGCCCCGCGAAGATGGCATGGTCTACAGAGACTGAGCAGTACTATGGGATGTTACTGCTACGTCATTTTCATGTGATTTCTTATTTTGTCCTTTGGATTGAGAATAAAAGGTTATGAGGCCATTTATTTGAAATTGTATGTGTACCTTTGTAGAGGGTAGTGCTGGTGGTGGCGGTAGTTTGGTTTCTACATTTCCATGAAGTGACACTGACTTGAAACGCGTGCCTTCAATTCATCCATCGTGGGCTTGTTTTGTTACCATGACGATTTTTAAATGCTTTATTTTCTTTTAATCTAGGTGTTGTCTCTCTCTTTCTGTGACAAATGGCACTTAATGTGACAACAAGGGATGTATTTTCTTTTAATCTAGGTGTTGTCTCTCTATCTTCTCTGTGACAAATGGCGCTTAATGTGACAACAAGGGATGTCCTCTTGTGTCTCTCTGCTCTCGTGTTATTTCAATTTTTCTCTTGTTTTCCGTGTGTGTGTGTGTGTGTGTGTGTGTGTGTGTGTGTGTGTGTGTGTGTGTGTGTGTGTGGTGAGAGAGAGTGAGTGAAACATATTCCTCTTGAAATAAAAATGTTCATATTCTTTTCATGGTGTTTTCTAAAATGCCAGTACAACTACGAGTTGATCTGATAGTAAACTGGTTCCACTCAGTGTCTGTGCTGCCTCTCTGTAGGCCATTTGGAGGGTCAGTCTTGTCCCTTGTAGGTGTCAGTGGACTGGTCTGTGCCAGGTTTCTTTGGGTCACTCAGTGTATGTTCCATAGGGTGTCTAGTTTAGACTCCGTCTGGGCAACAAGCTCTCTGACATGCAGATCATTCAGATCATCTCCACTGGCACGACTGGACAGTCTCTTGCATCGTCACCATTCCTGTCCAGCTTGGAAGATCTCCAGAGGAGATGGTGCTTGGCCAGAAAGGACTGAGGTGACAACGCAGGCCGGAACATCTTTAACGTCTGCTGGAACATCTCTAACGTCTGCTGGAACATCTTTAACGACTGCTGGAACATCTTTAACGTCTGCTCCATAGTGGTGGCAGCAGTCTTTCCACACTCTGAGCTGTACAGGAGCAGAATGGTTTAGAAGACCTTATAAGACTGTTAAGGCTGGTGGATCTTCATAATGGGCATGGTGAATGATTGGTCTGCTTTGCTGATGCAAGTGGCTCATCTTGTCTCATTCACCATCTGTCGCCACAGTTCTATCCCAATAAACAGGCTCCTACGCATCAGCATTGCTTTGTCCTTGACAAGGTAATCCCAGGTCTTTTTGGCCGTTTATCACAGACAAACAGAGCAGCATCACTCGTTCTCCTTCTGAGAGCGAGAGAGAGAGAGAGGAAAAGAGTGAGAGAGAGAGTGATAGTGAGAGAGACAGAGAGAGAGAGAGAGAGACGGTTGGGGTGGGGGGATGAGAGTATAAATAGAGAGAGGGGGAGATTGAGAGAAATGGAAACGGAAACGGAATTTTATTCAATAAAGGCCTTAGCCCCATTTGAAGGGGTGAAATCACAAATACTATACAATAATGAATAAAGCAGAGTTAATCAAAATCAAAGCAAACAACAGACACCAACATGCTGACATTTTTCAATCGGTCAGTGCAGCAGTTGTACAGATGAGTAAGGTTTTTCGGATTCCAATGAAACATTTACGCGTCGTTGAAAAACTTTATAGAGATATAAACTCAGGTTCTTCTTAACATGTTCATTCTGACTGGACATGAGCAGAAATGCACGGAACAGACATGGATGTGCATAAAACCTACGAGGAATATACTCTTTTCTCAGATCACTGATAGCAGGACAACAAAGTAAAATTTGTAATTCGTCTTCCTTTGCGCATTTACGCACTGGACATCTTAAACCGTTTTCTGAATATTTTTTCATATTGCGATGTATTGCCATATCGGTAATGCCTAGTCTAAACCTCGTCAAACACTGTTTAATGTGTCTGTCTAAATCTAGCAGAAGATAGCTTTCACAGTTTCTAGAAGATTTAAACGTACTGTACCAAGAGAATCTTTCACTTTGCTGAATGTGATCTTCCCAGTTTTACCATCTGCAATCAATCAACGTTTGACAAAATTCTCTCAAAAATCGCTTTATATCTTCCACTCCCTGATTTAACCATACTAACCCAAATCCATTTTGACATAACATTTCGCGGACATTCACAACCCATGTTTGTTTGCTGTTGGAATCAAGATTTAACAACATCCTGTAAGCTGTCAGTGGCAACCTACTTTCATCCGTACGTAATATCTGTGGCCAGTACCTAAGTAAAGAGTATTTGACTCAACAGATATAGGATGGCGTCCAGTCTCTCCATAAACTAACTCATTTGGGGTTTTGGTATGAACAGCAAGGAATATCTTAAGTGCAATCCAGTGAATCTTCTCGACATGTGTTACAGCTTTATCTAGTCCCCACAATTCTGCGTCGTACATAGCTATAGGTAGAACTGAGAGTCAAATATTTTAAGAAACACATTTAAAGAATGACTGTTGAGCGATAATAACTTAAGGAAAATACACAATAGAGCCTTCTTTGCTCTGCATACCAGGTCTTCTCAAGCAGCTACCAAGCTAAGGTGAGACGAAAAGAGAGAGAAAGAGAGAGAGAGGGGAGAGAGAGAGAGACAGTGATAGAGAGAGAGACAGTGATACAGAGAGAGACAGAGAGAGAGTGTGACAGAGAGAAGAGAGAGACGGGATAGTGAGAGAGAGAGAGAGAGAGAGAGAGAGAGAGAGAGAGAGAGAGAGAGAGAGACAGCGAGTGAGAGAGAAAGAGAGAGAGGGGGAGAGAGACCACGAGTGAGAAAGAAAAAGAGAGGGAGAGAGAAAGGGAGACAGAAGAGAGAGAGAGAGAGAGAGAGAGAGAGAGAGAGAGAGTACAACAGACAGTACTTAACAAGCAACGAAGCAAACCAACGAGCAAAAAGCAAACAAACAAACAAAAATAAAGAAGAAGAAAAAAAACACAGCCTTACCCGCTAATGAGGTGGCGACAGACAGACAAAAAAAAAATTCACAAAGAAAAGACAGTTTCCACACGCCTTTAATCTGCATACTCCCCCCCCCCCCCCCCCCTCCCGCTTTCTCCATTCCTACCCTAACACCCTCTGCCTCTCCTTGTCATCTAGTGATCCTCAATCCCCAACCCTGCCCACCCTCCTATACTTCTCCAACGTCTCTATCCTGAGCCACCATCCCCAACCACCCACCCCCCTCCCCCTCCCCATCCCGATCCATGGCTATTTTTTCTTTTTTTTTTTTTTAATTATGTCTTTTTCTCTGCTGGATGGGAAGATGAACACAAGTCCATGATACTTCAAGGAAATTCAGAAACAACCCCCCCCCCCCTCTCCCCATCGTACCCCCCCCCCCCCCCCCACACACACACACACATACACCGGATACACAGGCAACTTAACAGAAACGGTTCAAACGTATCTGACTCTGACTCTGAAAGACAAAAAAGGAATTGCGTGGAATAAAGTCACAGTAACATCCCTTATGATGTTTAGTCTCTGTAGACTGTCATCGTCTTGGGCACTGGATCGTTTTGCGAGTTGCGAGAAGCAATTGATAGGCTGTCCACTGGTATAGGTCTAATCCCCCTTCATGGTGCAGGCATTTGTGTGTGTGTGTGTGTGTGTGTGTGTGTGTGTGTGTGTGTGTGTGTGTGTGTGTGTGTGTGAAAACCTTTTCTTTTCTGAATGTATTCTAGTATCAAAAGTATTTCTCTGTCTGTCTGTCTGTCTGTCTGTCTGTCTGTCTGTCTGTCTGTCTCTCTCTCTCTCTCTCTCTCTCTCTCTCTCTGTCTACACACACACACACACACACACACACACACACACACACACACACACACATATATATTATATATATATATATATTCAATTATAAACAAAGCTTGCTCTTATGTATATGTATATATATATATATATATATATATATATATATATATATATATATATATATCTGTGTCTGTCTCTGTTTCTCTCTCTCTCTCTCTCTCTCTCTCTCTCTCTCTCTCTCTCTCTCTCTCTCTCTCTCTCTCTCGGCAAAATTCACCCACGCATCCCCAAGACCACTTCAAAGAAACGGTTCAAAGGCGTGTGGCCCAGACAAAGGAGGGAACGACGTGAAGTAGAAGTAACAATAACACTCTGTCATAACGCGTATTCTCTGAAGACCTTGTCATCTTCTGTTGGACCGTTTGACGAGTTACTTCACACCACTAATGGGCTACTAGGGGTTTAGCTTTTAGAGATCCCTTACCATCACCCTCCCTCGCCATATGGAACAAACAGGTTTCAACGGAATGGATCAATACCGAGAGAAATAAATGACAGAAAGTATGAAAAAAAAGTATGAAACGAACCACAAGACACAACGATGAATGACTGGACGGATGTGGATACAAGCTAATGTTACTTCAGGGAAATTGAGAAACAAATTACCCACCCCCACCCCACTCCTCACCCCCACCCCCACCCCCTCACCCTGCCACCCTGAAAGAATCACAGGCGACTTCAAAGAAATGGTTCAAAGGCTTCCCGCTCTGAACATAGAGTGACAAAAGAGGGATTTACGTGAAATAGAAGTAGCACTAACTTTCTGTTATAATACGTAGTCTCAGAAGTCCCTGGCATCTCTGATGACCACTGGACCGTTTTGTGAGTTGATTCAAACAACTTATGGGCTGTAATGGGTTTATCTGTTATCTCCTATGTGGTGAAGGCATGTGTATGTGTGTGTGTGTGTGTGAGGGGGGGGGGGGGGGGGAATGAGCGTCGTGTATCTCTGGGCGAGAGGGAGGACTGGGATTCTTTGGAAAAGTTATGAGAGGATTTGTGTGACTTCAAAAATTCCAAATTGAATTAGAGCATGAGGACGATCATCCATTTGTCCGTTTTGTGTGTGTCTGTATTTCTGTTCCCACCCCCAACCCC
>CM065746.1:6157804-6230304 GCA_033310375.1 Conus canariensis
GAAATCTTGCATTCAGATACGTCACACATGTCATATCAACCACATCTCCAGTGCTGTCTTCAATGGAAATCTTGCATTCAGATACGTCACACATGTCATATCAACCTCATCTCCAGTGCTGTCTTCAATGGAAATCTTGCATTCAGATACGTCACACATGTCATATCAACCTCATCTCCAGTGCTGTCTTCAATGGAAATCTTGCATTCAGATACGTCACACATGTCATATCAACCTCATCTCCAGTGCTGTCTTCAATGGAAATCTTGCATTCAGATACGTCACACATGTCATATCAACCACATCTCCAGTGCTGTCTTCAATGGAAATCTTGCATTCAGATACGTCACACATGTCATATCAACCACATCTCCAGTGCTGTCTTCAATGGAAATCTTGCATTCAGATACGTCACACATGTCATATCAACCTCATCTCCAGTGCTGTCTTCAATGGAAATCTTGCATTCAGATACGTCACACATGTCATATCAACCTTATCTCCAGTGCTGTCTTCAATGGAAATCTTGCATTCAGATACGTCACACATGTCATATCAACCTCATCTCCAGTGCTGTCTTCAATGGAAATCTTGCATTCAGATACGTCACACATGTCATATCAACCTCATCTCCAGTGCTGTCTTCAATGGAAATCTTGCATTCAGATACGTCACACATGTCATATCAACCTCATCTCCAGTGCTGTCTTCAATGGAAATCTTGCATTCAGATACGTCACGCATGTCATATCAACCTCATCTCAAGTGCTGTCTTCAATGGAAATCTTGCATTCAGATACGTCACGCATGTCATATCAACCTCATCTCCAGTGCTGTCTTCAATGGAAATCTTGCATTCAGATGCGTCACACATGTCATATCAACCTCATCTCCAGTGCTGTCTTCAATGGAAATTTTGCATTCAGATACGTCACACATGTCATATCAACCTCATCTCCAGTGCTGTCTTCAATGGAAATCTTGCATTCAGATACGTCACACATGTCATATCAACCTCATCTCCAGTGCTGTCTTCAATGGAAATCTTGCATTCAGATACGTCACACATGTCATATCAACCTCATCTCCAGTGCTGTCTTCAATGGAAATCTTGCATTCAGATACGTCACCCATGTCATATCAACCTCATCTCCAGTGCTGTCTTCAATGGAAATCTTGCATTCAGATACGTCACCCATGTCATATCAACCTCATCTCCAGTGCTGTCTTCAATGGAATTCTTGCATTCAGATACGTCACCCATGTCATATCAACCTCATCTCCAGTGCTGTCTTCAATGGAAATCTTGCATTCAGATACGTCACCCATGTCATATCAACCTCATCTCCAGTGCTGTCTTCAATGGAAATCTTGCATTCAGATACGTCACACATGTCATATCAACCTCATCTCCAGTGCTGTCTTCAATGGAAATCTTGCATTCAGATACGTCACACATGTCATATCAACCTTATCTCCAGTGCTGTCTTCAATGGAGATCTCCAAAGCAAGACAGGAAAGGTGACGTCACGAGGGATACTCTAGGTATGTGGGTCAACTGATTTGGACACAGTTCCTGCATACTACCTCATTTACTGCTGAGAACAGCCTTTTGCCGGACCCCCGAGGAGGGGGAGGGGAGGGGGCGCCGGGGGAACAAACCGAGGATGATACAAAGAAGCTGGCGCAGACCTTTGGAGAGAAAGATGAAAAACAAAGTAATAGTCATTACTATTACTGTTACTGTTATTACTATTTCCGTTACTACTGTTGTTAATAATAATAATATAATCATTACTATTATAATTATCATCATCATCATCATCATTACTATTGTTATTGTTATAATAATTAACATTATCATTAGTATTATAATTAGCATTTTTATCGTCATCATTACTATTATTCTCTTTATCATTATCATTATTATGACAGCTGCATTAGAGATGAGATGCTTCCGCAAGATCCTTGGTATCTCATACAAAGACGCACATGACCAACTTGGAGGTCCAGACCAGAATAAGGCAAGCCACTGGACCATACGACGACCTGTTGTCCACAATCAAAAGAAGGAAAATGAGATAGTATGGCCATGTATGAAGATTACAGGACTCGTCGAAACCATTCTACAAGGAACAGTGCGAGGAGGCAGAAGGAGAGGAAGACAGAGAAAGAGATGGGAGGACAACATCAGTGCATGGACTGGCCTCACACTCAGCAACTGCCTAACAGCGTCTGAGAACCGGGAGGAGTGGAGGAAGCTGGTTGCGAAGTCTTCTGTGGCGCCCCAACGGTCTTCAAGACTCCGGGATAGGAGATAAGTGATAGGTGAAAAGTGATTATTATCATTACTATTATCATTATTAATGTCATTGTTATCGTTATGATCATAATCATTTTTTTATTATTATAACTATCAGCATCATTACTAATCATCATCATCATCATCATCATCATCATCATCATCATCATCATCGCCACCGACACTGTTGCCACTACAACCATGTTGTTCGACAATCCTCTAACCATTCTCCATGTTCCCAGTCTGTATGCATAGCCACTGTTAATACCACAACTACTATCATCATATTATCTCCAAGAGTGGTCGTAATTCTCTCTTTATTATGCTTCAATATTTTTATCACCATTATCCTAATCATTATTATAGCTATCATTAGTGTTATCATTATCATCATTATTTTTCATTCGCATCGTCTCCTTGGCAACGGGCCTCGTTTTCTTTCAACGCCCATCTTCCGCCGAATATGGGAAGATAAGGGATTGCTCGTTCTTCGTTTTCATTGTCCTGAATGTTGTTTATCTTGCCTGAAGAAAACCTAAGAGGTCGAAACGCGTCGTGATTTGTCTTGTCATTTGTTTGTCCCTGTTAACTGGCGGAAAAACTATGATTTTTTTGTCTTTTTAAACAGTATAGGTCTGACTCTGGCGATAGCCGGAAGAGCAACAACGGACAGGGTCAGAAGAGATCCCCTTGCCATCACCCCAAGCACCGGATGGCACAGAGGGAATTTCAGTGAATCCAACACTCCTCAGATTAAAAAAAATCAAACTTACGAAAAAAAAAAAACCCATACTGCTGACAAATGAACCACGTGACGCATCGATGGATGGCAATACGGACGTGGATACTTCAAGTCCATGAGACATCAGGGAAACTTTAGAAACAAATCCCCTCCCTCGCCCCCCCCCCCCCCCCCCCCCCTCCAAAAAGACACACGCGAGATCAAAGAAACAATGACAACGACAATGATTCTTCATTTTATAACGGTAAAAGTATTGGCTTAGTTGGCCATTTTTCATACTTGCTGTTCCTCTTCCACAAAGCTAATACTAAATGATACAACGTATGCATCAAAACATGATTATGCAAACAAACAACATCAACCCAAACAAGCACACAATAAAATCCACCACTAAGAAGCCAGCACTGACATCATCAGTGAAATACGCTAATGAAAATAAAAGCAATTTAAAGTACAACAACAAAACCAATTAAAGCAAATAAAAAAAAGCAATTTAAAGTACAACAACCAAAACAATCAATTACAAGAAAATAGCATAGTATGTTATAAAATGTCTCCATGAGACAAACAAGAAAAAAGAAGAAGAAAATAAAGGGAAGTATATAAAGAGACAGTTTAAACGAGGCATCTGGCTCTGACCCTGAAAGACAAAATTAGTTGCACAGTCAGGCGACTGCAGGCGGAAATCTAAACAAATTCTAACAACTCCTCCGATCAATGTGGGCGAACGAATCGCAAGACAAAACACGACGAGTTTCGACCTCTTAGGTCCTCTTCAGACAAGATAAACAACACTTAGGACAAAGAAAATGAAGAACGAGCTATCACTTATCTTTGTCAAATTCGGGGAGAGAGAGAGAGGGAGAGAGAGAGAGAAAGAGAGAGAGAGAGAGAGAGAGAGAGAGAGACAGACAGACAGACAGACAGGCAGACAGAAAGACAGACAGAAAGACGGACAGACAGACAGAAGGGGGAGGGGGGGTAGAGAGAAAGCGTCTGTCAACGCCCATCCTGCGCCTAATTTGACGAAAATAAGTGATTGCTTTTTCTTTATTTTCGTTGTCCTGTGTGTTGTTTATCTTGCCTGAAGAAGACCTAAGAAGTCGAAACGTGTCGTGTTTTGACCTGCAATTCGTTTGTCTACGTGGTTCGGTGATTTGGTATAAATTCCTTTTGTAAAATCTGAAAGACAAAAAAGACAGAATCACATAAAATGGAAGTCCCAATAACTCTGTATTATCAAGTTTAGCTCTGTAGACTGTGGTGGCATCTTCACGGGTGTTGGATCATCTTTTTTTTTCTTTTGTTTTCTTTTTTAGCCAGCTGTGACAAAGCAACTGACTGGCTGTAATGCTAGTTGCAAAGCGAGAGGACTGCAGGCGGAAATCTAAACAAATCTTAAATAAATGTTAGCGAACCGCCCAGAGAACGTGGACAAACGAGTCACAAGACGAAACACAACTAGTTTCGACCTCTTAGGTCTTCATCAGGTGAGACATTAACGAATAAAACAATGAAAATTCACTTAGAATTTCGTCAAAGGTTGGTTGATTGCAGATGGTTGGTTGATTGCAGATTTCCCTTCCAACAGCCTCGTTCTCATTCAACGCCTTCTTCCTTGCGCTGAACCCTACCAAGTGATCTGAAGCGATCAAAGCTAAGTGAATTTTCATTGTTTTATTCGTTAATGTCTCACCTGATGAAGACCTAAGAGGTCGAAACTAGTTGTGTTTCGTCTTGTGACTCGTTTGTCCACGTTCTCTGGGCGGTTCGCTAACATTTATTTAAGATTTGGCTGTAATGCGTTTAGGTTTATTCCCTTTCGCGGTGCAGACCTGTGTGTGTGTGTGTGTGTGTGTGTGTGTGTGTGTGTGTGTGTGTGTGTGTGTGTGTGTCCGCGCGCGCGCGCGCGCGTGTGTGTATATATGTGTGTGTGTGTGTCCGCGCGCGCGTGCGTGTGTGTGTGTGTGTATATATGTGTGTGTGTGTGTGTGTGTGTGTGTGTGTGTGTGTGTGTGTGTGTGTGTGTGTAATTCTGTGTGTGTGTGTGTGTGTGTGTGTGTAATTCTGTGTGTGTGTGTGTGTGTGTGTGTGTGTGCTTGACTCTGTGTGTGTGTGTGTGTGTGTGTGTGTGTGTGTGTGTGTGTGTGTGTGACTGTCTGTCTGTCTGTCTGTCTATCCGCTTGTTTGTTTGTCTGACTGTCTGTCTGTCTGTCTGTATTGCGGGGATTGTTTGGGGAAGTTATAAGATGTCTAGAACGAGTTCAAAAGTTCCCAAAGTTTTGGTGGGTTATTAAATCAGCGCATGAGAGGGCTCTGGTTCTGTCTGTTTGTGTCTGGATATCTGTCTGTCTGTCTGGCTTGCTAACTTTACTCTAATATCATTCCCATTGCGTTACTATCCCCTCCCCCCTAATTCCCCTCAGCCTCACTCCTCCCCCCGTCTCTCTCTCTCTCTCTCTCTCTCTCTCTCTCTCTCTCTCTCTCTCTCTCTCTCTCTCTCACTGGTGTGGGGACTAGATAAAGCTGTAACACATGTCGAGAAGATTCACTTGTATGCACTTAAGAAAATCTTTGGTGTTCAAAACCCCAAATGAGTTAGTTTATGTAGAGACTGGACGCCATCCTGTATCTATTGAGTCAAATACTCTTTACTTAGATACTGGCTAAAGACATTACGTACGGATGAAAGTAGGTTGACATGAAAGCTTACAGGATGTTCCTAGATCTTGATTCTAACGGCAAACAAACATGGGTTATGAATGTTCGCGAAATGTTATATCAAAATGGATTTGGGTTGGTATGGTAAAATCAGGGAGTGGAAGACGTAAAGGCATTTTGGGGAGAATTTCGTCAAAGGTTGGTTGATTGCAGATGGTAAAAGTGGGAAGATCACATTCAGCAAAGTAAAAGATTCTCTTGAGCAGAGACGCATGGAAATGACATCTCGTTTAAATCTTCTAGAAACTGTGAAAGTTAACTTCTGCTAGATTTAGACAGACACATTAAACGGTGTTTGACGAAGTTTAGACTAAGGATTACCAATATGACAATACATCGCAAGCTATATGAAAAATAGAAAGACAGCGGTTCAAGATGTCCAATATGTAAAAGCGCAAAGGAAGACGAATGACATATTTTACTTTGTTGCCCTGCCATCAGTGACCTGAGAAAATAGTATATTCCTCGCAGGTTTTATACACATCCATGTCTGTTCCGTGCATCTCTGCTCATGTCCAGTCAGAACAAACATGTTAAGAAGAACCTGAGTTTATATCTCTATAAAGTTTTTCAACGACGCGCAAATTTTTCATTGGAATCTGCAAAACCTTACTCATCTGTACAACTGCTGCACTGACCGATTGAAACATGTCAGCATGTTGGTGTCTGTTGTTTGCTTTGATTTTGTTTAGCTGTGCTTTATTCATCATCGTGTACTATTGTGATTTCAGCCCCTTCAAATGGGGCTATGGCCTTTATTGAATAAAATTCTGTTTCCGTTTCCGTTTATCACTCTCTGAAGGGCATACTAGCGCGCACTCTCTATCAATAATTTTTCACTGAGTTATAAATATTGGCCTTATCATTTTCCATTTTCACTGACTGTTCTAAATCATAGCTTCACATATGCGCGCGAGCGCACACACACTCAGACAAACACGTGCATGCGCGCGCACACACACACGCCAGAATGAGAAAAGGATTAATTGTCTTGCGCGTCCCCTCATCACTATGATCAACGCTGCATTGCCGATGCCAAAGATCGCCCTGAAACATGAATTACCAATGTATGCAGATGTCCCAGACTACTCCAAATCCTCAGTGCCAGAACCCTCGGTCTGAATGAGAGAAGCTCAGTCTTGGGGTTGTGGGAACCGATAAATCATCATCCACACCAAACCTCCAGACTAATTGACCCAGACCCGTTCCTTCATCTTCGCCGCCCCTTCCTTTTTTTTTTTTTTTTGTCAGAGAGAGAGAGAGAGAGAGAGAGAGAGGAGGAAGAGAGAAGAGAAGGGGAAGAGTAAAAGACAACAGGGGGAAAGTGGGACGGTATGAGATAAAAAAAAAAAAATTACAGAGAGAGAGAGAGGGGGGGGGAGGGGTAGGGAGAGAAAGAGAGAGAGGGAGAGACAGAGAGAGAGAGGGGAGAGCATACAGAGAGGAGAAAGAAAGGGGGGGGGGGGGGGAGTACACGACAACAGGGTGGGACAGGATTATATAGAAAGTTACAGAGAGAGAGAGAGAGAGACAGAGCCAGAGACAGAGACAGAGAGACAGACAGACAGACAGACAGACAGACAGAAGACAGAGACAGAGAAGGAGAAAAAAAAAGAGTGAAAGAGAGACAGAGAAAGCGACAGAGGCAGAAAGAGCCAGAGGGCGACACTCCAGGGAGACAGACAGACACAAACAGAGAGAGAGAGAGGGAGACAGACAGAAAGACAGTCAGACAATGTGTGTTTGTGTGTGTATGCGTGTGCGGGGTGGGGGTGGGGGCGGGGGGGGGGGGGGTCATAGGGTCGGAAAGAGGAAGGGATTGCAGGGGCCAGAGAGTGGAAGTGGAGGTGGAAGATGAGGGAGGGGGGGGGGGGGTATTGAAAGAGAAAAAAAAGAGGTGGGGTGGAGAAGTGGAGGAATGGGGGGGGGGGGGGGGGGCAGAAAGAAAGGGAGATTACAAAGTGAAAGGGAAAAAAAATAGGGAACGGGAAAGTAGTTGTGGAGAAGGACAGGGGGCGGATGGATACAGTGTGTGTGTGTGGGGGGGGGGGGGAGGGTAGCGTGGAGGGTAGAGGAGATTGGAGGACGTGGAGGTGAGGAGAAGGTGCCAGCCTAGAGAAGGGGGAAAGGAATGTGTAGGGAGTGAAGGTCTCTGGCATTGCCATCTGTTCTTGGAGTGAAATGTTTGGTTTCTGTTTGCCTTGCCTGCCACCATTTCATTAGTAGAAAAGGCTGTGTTCTGTTTCCTTCTTCCTTTATTCGCTTGCTTGTTTGATTTCTCGCCGCGCAAGCGAAAATAATCTCTCTCTCTCTCTCTCTCTCTCTCTCTCTCTCTCTCTCCTCTCTCTCTCTCTCTCTCTCTCAAATGGCAGGTGATCCTAAAGCTTTCCTAAGTGAATTCAAAGGAAGACAAATCGATTTCTTTCTGCAACAATGGTCAGAAAAAAAAATGAAACAAGACCACGACACAATCTATACAGCTCTTTCAAAAGTGCTCTAGGACCAGAAAAGTATTTTGATCTAATAATTTCAAGATATATCCGCAATATGTTTATAAGATTTAGGCTTGGCGTAACAGAATTGAAAAGCAACAGATATAGATATACTTCAGACGCCCGTTTGCTATTGTGTCCATTCTGTACACTTTCCCCTGAAGACGAAATGCATTTTCTTTTCTTCTGCCTTGCATATGATAATCTCAGACATAAATTGCTTACTAGAGTCAACCTAGATCTTTTAAGATTCAAAAAGCTTTCTATCCTAAAGTCTGAATGCGACGATGTTATAATCCAATTTGCAAAGTTTATTTTTTATGCATTCAAACTGAGAAGGCCACTGATCAGTGCCTGATTGGCTGGTATTCATTAAACAAGGTGATACAATCACAATTTCTACCCCATGACACTTAAACAGGCCGAAGACCTCTGTCTTAACACAATGGGTATGATACCTTTTCCGTACCCTCCTAATGATTTGCCTATTCATGCACTTTGCTTTCATTGCATGATTTTTTTGTCTCGTTTGGTGGTTCTTTTTCTTTTCCTGTTCTTTTCTCATTTGTTTTCTCCTCCTGTGTGGGCTGAAGAAATGTTAGTGCATATGTAATTACTATTATATGAAATCCACATGTTTATGGACTCCATATGCCTAAACATTAAACCAGTTTGAGTTGAGTTGAGTTGAGTTGAGTCTCTCAAATGACACCGGCCAGCAGACTATGACTTGTTTGAAAAAAATAATGCAACAACTTTAGATACTATTTTCGGAAGATTCAGTGCATATAAAGAAGACAGTCTGTGTTCCAATGCTGGCGATATAGAAAATCTTTCTGTGGATACATCATAAAAACTGTTTGAAGGAAAACATGACAATTCTCTTGGCAGTAACTCGATTATGACAGGTTTTATAAATTTCATGCTGTACACGTGATTACCGTAATATGGATTTCATGTTGCAATAAATTATCATTTACGTAACCGTGATAATTGATTGAATCGATTTTCATTTCCACCCTTTCCCCCTTTCCCAATTATGAATGGGCAATAAGCCTAAAGCACTACATATTATTTGACTCTCTCTCTCTCTCTCTCTCTCTCTCTCTCTCTCTCTCTCTCTCTCTCTCTCTGTTGTTTCTTGTTTCCAAAAACGAGGTGCAATGAACTGGATGCTTCTTCTTCTTTTGTCATCGTTTTCGCTTAATTTCAAATATGTTATTTTTGCTGACTTCTCTATTAAATTTACACTTGTTCTTTGTTACTTTGCGTGTTCGCGTCTTTTCTTTTTTTTCTCTCTCTCTCTTTTTTTCCTTTTATCTTTTTTTCCTCTTTTTTTTCTTTTCACAGTTTAAAATGTCATATCCAGCAGAATATTTTTTTTTTAAGAAATGATAACGCTCTGCTACCCTAATCTTACGAAATTAAAGTGAAGTCCCCTTGACAGGATGTCAACATATCTATTCGGAATGCGCACCTGCGTTTCCGGTTTAAATGTTCAGCAAAGTCAACCGCTGCATGCAGTTTCTCGTCCTTCTTTGTACTTTATGCTACCAGATTTACCACAAAAAAGACCTGGTGTTTTGTAAAATTCAAACGTAGAGTGAACATTCAAACCGTCTTTCTAACAAAATGAAGCTTAACAAAATCTATCTCTCCCTCAATCACGCCTCATTCTGAGATGAACAGAGAGAGAGAGAGAGAGAGAGAGAGAGAGAGAGAGAGAGAGAGAGAGAGAGAGAGAGAGAGAGCCAACACATTTCTCATTATTCATAAATGTCATGATGATATGGAACTGTTATTGTGTTAAGTCACTGACAAAGAAAGGGATATGGAAATGTTAATCGATAAGGAGAAGAAACAACAAAGAGAACGCCGAAAGAAAGAATGAATAAAACTGACACGAGTGGAAACAGAAGGGAAGAACAGGGAAAATCACACGATTTTTATTTCAACAGCCAAAAGTTATATATCTGTACCTCGGAATTCCGGCTTCAGCCATTTCATCTTTGCTTACTCTTTTTTTTTTTTTTTTCTTTTCTATTATTAACCATTTTTGTTATTGTCGGTGTCAGTGTTGTTGGTGATGGTGTTTTTCTTCTTCTTCTTCTTCTTCTTCTTCTTCTTCTACTTCTTCTTCTTCTCTCCTCCTTTTTCCTCTCCTCCTCTCCTCTCCTCTCTCCTCCTCCTCCTCCTCCTTCTTCTTCTGTTGGTGCTATTGAACTGATGTCATTTCTGTGACAGTCTCTCTCTTGTCTGAAACATCTTTATTTCTTCAAGCATCTCGTTCCTGTCTTTTCTCCCATGGTCTAAGCTTCATATTGTGATTTCATATAAAAACAACAAGCTAAGTACTAAAATGGGCAAATTAGTCCTAAGATGATAGAATGCACGCCTAAGTCCAAATAAAAGCTGCTTGGGGCACCAACTCGACTGTCACATACACAGACTCTAGTCACAGAGAAGAAACGAGTAAAACGTCCTATCTAGATAAGCAAAAATAGACAGGCCAATACAAAGAAAGTTCCAAGCTTGCCTGTATACTGCAACCTGACGCACATGTTGCATTATCGACTGAAGAAACAGACAGGCACAGATTTATACATGTTCCAGACTAACCAATGCCTATTAATCTTGAACCTTACCAGAGACAGAAGAAAGGAAACGCAACTTAGGTGTCAATGGAGGTATACCGGCGTTGCTAATGTGGTCAGTTGTCTTATTTACTTTTATCTCCTTTATTTTGTTTTTAGTCTTATTGCGGTGGTGGTTTTTTGTTTGTGTGTTTATTTGTTGTTGTGCATCACGTAATAAGTTATTTTATCTTCAATGACGTTGTTGTTGGCGTCTTTGCAGTCGGATCTATCATGCGTGTCGTAATATTATTTGTTACTTTTTTTTCTGTCTATACGTTTCTCTTTTCTCAGTTTTTCCATTATTATTTTTTCTTTGTTGTTTTCGTTCTTTCATTCTTGTTTTTTTCTCCCTAATTTCTCCTTAATTTGTGTCTTGTTTTCCTATCTCATTCTGTCTATCATTCCTCCTTTCTTTCTTTCGTTCTTTCTTTCTTTCTTTCTTTTTCTTCCAATTCTTCTTTGGTCTGTTCTATCTTTTCACGTCACTCTTTCATTGTAGCTCTGTATTAATTTCATTACGTCCCCCCACCCACCCACCCACGTATTTCATTTCTCCATGTGTATTCAATGGTATGGAAAGGGAAGACATCAACCTGACCTTTCTGTGGCAAATGTTTAGAGAAAGAAGTGTGACGTTGTCTTTTTTTTTTTTAATTGATTTATCTTTTTTTTTTTCTTTTCTTTTTTTTGAGAGAGATAGAGAAGTAAATTTACGTCACGTTTGAACATTTAAAAGCATTCAGCAATAGCAGCAGCATTAGCAGCAGTCGCAGCAGCAACTGCAATAGCAACAGTAATTGTGATGAAAATGATATCAGATTATGTAGTTTATAACATAGGCCAGGCGCAGAGTCCATTATAAGGCGCTTGGAGTACGGCGTAACCCAGAGTATGTAAATAAAAAAGAAGTGAAACAGAAAAAAAAGGCAGGAAACTATGAATTAAGAAATAAGGGAATGAATGGAGGGGGAGGAGGGATAAATGGATGGGGCAGAGGAGGAGGATGAAGCTTCAGGTGGAAGAAGGTTAAAGAACGAATCAAGGAACACGCTGCTCTATCACTGTTCACAAAAACACATTGCAAGTTCTGATACAAAAACAGTTTGATTTTTTTTATCGTGACTTAATTTTGCTTTCATTGACTTCAAGAAAGCTTTTGGCGCTTTAGAGGGAAAGTTAATGTAGCCTTTTCGTGTTAAAAAAAAGGAAAGAAGAAGAAGAAAAAGAAAGAAATGGTATTAAAGGAAAACTTGTTTGCTGTTTTCGTAGCGTCTCTGGAGAATCAGGGCTAGTCTGAATAAACTGACCGAGGGGTAACACATGGAAATGTCGCCCGTCCAGTGTTGTTTTCTTTATATATGAGTGAAAATTTCTTCAGCGAAAGATGTGGTCAGGAAAGAGAGGTCTTGTACAACATGTACTTTAAATTCTTCCTAGTGTTGTTTACATTAATGTTGGCAGATGATGTAGCCCCCCTTTTGAAAACAGTGGACGGATGACAGACACACTATCATAACATTTCCTGTAAGCACAATATAGTTGTTTCAGAAAGATGCATTAACAGCAGCTAGAGAACATTGGGCTTACGATAAAAATCTGTGTACCTATTGCTAATATTCACAAACGTTTTGGGCACAATTTTTCACAGAGTTTGAGTTTTACTGTGTCGTGATATAATATTGAAGCAAAGCCTTCTCTCTCTCTGTCTGTCTGTCTGTCACCACACACACACACACACACACACACACACACACACACACACACACACACACACACACACACACTGACTCACTCACACACTTTTTTTCAATTTTCATCTCCCCCCCCCCCTCCACACACACACAACCCGTCCCGTATCCTCCCCTCCCCTCCCCACACAGTCCCTCCTCGTCACACGTCTTCAACGCAACCCCTTTACCCTTCCAATCGACTACGTTGACATTTCAACTGCTGTTTTCCAATACGTCATCCCCCTCCCCCTCCCCCTCCCCCTCGCACTCCCTCCACGTCCACTCTTCCTACTCCCGCCACCACCTCCCCCCCCCCCTTCCCCACCACACACCCTCCTCTTTCCTTCTCTCAATCTCACGAGCCAGACTCATCCTCTTGTGAATCCTCCCCAAAATTAAACTACATCAGCGGATGACACGGAATCGCTAACGATGCAGAACGGAGTCACTCGAGCGTGTCAAGCATGATGCCACCGGCCAGACGGTGAAGGTTTTTTTTTGTTTGTTTTTTTTCTTAACATGCCAAGTCTTGAAAATTGCCCCCTCCTGTCAAAGCCACCCGCATGGCGATTTATTTAAGCTTTCTCACCAGTCTTTTGTTTGTTTGTTTGTTTGTTTGTTTTTGTTCTTCAGCCGTTTGACATTTTTTCCACTGTCTTTAACAAAATGTGAGACTATAATCTGCAGTCATGCTTTGGGTGTGCACGCACGCGCGCACGCGCGCGCGCGCGCGCGCGCACACACACACACACACCACACACACACACACACACACACACGTTCGCGCACCCCGCATTTACACACACACACACACACACACACACACACACACACACACACACACACACACCACACATACACGCACGCACAAACACACACACACACACACACAACACACACACACACACACACACACATTCGCGCGCGCGAACACACACACACACACACACACACACACACACACACACACACACCACACACACACACACACACACACATACGCACACACACACATTCGATATTCGCGCGCGCGAACACACACACACACACACACACACACACACACACACACACACACACACACACACACACATTCGCGCGTACGAACACACACACACACACACACACACACACACACACACACACACACACACACATTCGCGCGTACGAACACACACACACACACACACACACACATATACACACACACACACACACACACACACATTCGCGCGTACGAACACACACACACACACACACACACACACACACACACACACACACACACACACACACACACCGCACGCACGCACATACGGCCTACTTGATTGTCCACACTCAGAGACCATTTTCTTTTAACTTCCACGGGTTATGCATAAAAAAGACAAGACAGCATTGCCTAAATGGCAAAAGATTTAAAAGCATCTTGCTTTAAGCTAATTCTGCGGGTGGTACTAATTCACCTAGAACGAAGGGGCAACTGAATCATGACACATAAGTCATGATTTACTGATTCAGTCAGGCTGGTTTTGTTATACATCTAAAATAGCCACAGTCTGTCGGTTGTATAATTTGTTAGAGTAAGGAGACGACCCTCACCGTCTTTTGAAAGGTAATTTCTTTACTGATTTGAGAAATACTCTGCTCCCTCTAGATTATAGAACAAGTCCTAAAGTGCTAAAATGTTGCGAGTTCTTTGATAGGAAGAAAGAGAAACTACTAAAGAAATTGTGTGCTCTGGCGCGCAATAATGAACAGTAGGTAAGACTTAATTTAGTCAAGAACGAAACCATAAAATCATCAGTATATTTGTTTGTTCCTCATCCAAGCTGTGGACAGTGTGTAAAATGCTGTATTGCACTCGTTCATGTACCCTGTTTTGACTTTTATTTTGATGAGGCAAAAGGAAAATAACCTGTTAGAGCAGCTCTCGCTCTCGCTCTCTCTCTCTCTCTCTCCTCTCTCTCTCTCTCTCTCTCTCCCCCTCTCTCTCTCTCTCTCTCTCTCTCTCTCTCTCTCTCTCTCTGAGAACCCCTTACACATGATGTGATCATGCGAGTGACTTATTTGCAGGCTAGTTTGTTACCGTCAGTCACTTCTGTGTTGATGTGGATCTATTCTTCACTCTGATCGGAGTATGTTTATTCTGTTTGATTTGTAACTTTAAATTGTTTCCTTTCACTGCCTCTGTCATCTTCTTGAAATATTGTGAACAAACCATCAGTAATAGTTTGTTAATATTGTGAACAAACAATCAGTAATAGTTTGTTAATATTGTGAACAAACAATCAGTAATAGTTTGTTAATATTGTGAACAAACCATCAGTAATAGTTTGTTAATATTGTGAACAAACCATGTGAACAAACCATCAGTAATAGTTTGTTAATATTGTGAACAAACCATCAGTAATAGTTTGTTAATATTGTGAACAAACCATCAGTAATAGTTTGTTAATATTGTGAACAAACCATCAGTAATAGTTTGTTAATATTGTGAACAAACCATCAGTAATAGTTTGTTAATATTGTGAACAAAACCATCAGTAATAGTTTGTTAATATTGTGAACAAACCATCAGTAATAGTTTTGTTAATATATGTGAACAAACCATCAGTAATAGTTTGTTAATATTGTGAACAAACCATCAGTAATAGTTTGTTAATATTGTGAACAAACCATCAGTAATAGTTTGTTAATATTGTGAACAAACATCAGTAATAGTTTGTTCATGTGCAAACTCTGAAAGTTTCCGTAACGCTGTATTTATTCATTGATTCTTTTAAAAGGGAAACTCCTACAAGTATTATCAAGCGTGTCTATATAGCTTAAACTGACACATCTATAGAGTGGTGACAGCAGACGAAAGGTAAAAATACAAATCGTCATTTGTTGAAGATCGGTTTTGCCTTTTCACATTTACCAATGTGCACAGACGAACATAAAGAAAAGCAGGTAAGATTTATATGGCTGATATAAAACAATAATTTGGAAGGACACAGAGAGATACAAACAGTGAATGGTGAACAAGAAAGATCACTTTTCCTTCCGAAGGCAAACAATTCAAGGTGCATGACTCCAAAGGTACAAGGCCAAAAGAAGGGAGAGGCAGATGCGTTCATATGCCTCGGCTCCACACTCACGAAGGACGGTTGCTGTACGACAGAAGTCAAGGTCAGACTAGCTCTCGCCACCTCAGCTATGGCAAGGCTCACAAAGCTGTGGAGAAGCAACAAGATCAGCTTCCCAAGAAAGCTCATGCTGTACAAAGCTCTCGCCCTCTCCATCTTCCTGTATGGATGTGAGAGCTGGACCTTGACGGCACAGTTGGAGAGAAAGATCCAAGCCTTTGACATGAAGGCATACAGAAGACTGCTCCACATCTCCTGGACAGAGCACAGAACCCACAACTCTGTTCGAGAACAGGTGACCACACTGGCAGGACCACAGGAACCCCTCTTGGTTACTACGGTCAAGAGGAAAAAGCTGATGTGGTTTGGCCACGTGACACGACACGACTCGCTGGCAAAGACGATTCTGCGAGGCACGCTTAAAGGAGGAAGGCTCAGAGGCAGGCAGAGAAAGAGATGGACGGAGAACGTGAAGCAGAGGACAGGCCGCGATGGATAAGAAGATTGACGGAGTCGTCCCTAATGTCCCCCCTACGACCGCTTAGGTCACGGGAATGAGAGGAGATGATGATCTAAATAAAGTGGGTTTTAAATGGAACGAAGTTCAATCGGTAGCTAGTACATTATTTTAATCAGCATCCGGTTGTTGTTGTTGTTGTTGTTGTTGTTGTTGTTGTTTGCTTGTTTTGTTTGTTTGTTTGTTTCGCAGCGGAAGTTTCCTCGTTTGTTCTGTGTGTCTTTGCTCTGCATGTGTGCTAGGTGAAGAAGTACTGTGAGCATCGTTAAGGTGGAGTTGTGCGCCATGAGCTGTTTCCCACGATGGGACCAACACTCGCCTTCCTTTATGTTCGGTGTTTACTGTTTAATTCACTTCACCTTCCTTAAGATTCCGTGTTCCCTGCAGGAGCGTTTTTTTGTTTTTTTTGTTGTTTGTTGTTTTTTTTTTTTTTTTTTGCATCATTCATGCCACTTCAGTGGTATGATTCCCACGGCACTCCACCCAGTTCCTCGTTCACGGTAACGCCCTTGTTTTTGGTCCTGGCCCCGGCAATTCACAGCGAGCAGTTCATGTCAATCTTCCATTGGGCAACCAAGCAGATGAAACACTGCTCTGCTGCTGAGTCACTTCAGAGGCACTCAGTGACATCTGTGTTGATCCAGCATGGCAGTGTACCACCTTCATGGCAGAGAGGCAGTAGGATAATTAAGTACAAGTACACAATTCCTTCGTCATTATGAGAAAAAATAAATGATAAGGCAAAGTTAGGGAAAGAAAAGGAAGAGAGGGATAGAAGACTGGTGATGAAGATGGCATAGCAGGGCACACATCAAACTCGTCCTTGATATAAAGTCGGTATCATCCTAAAGAGAAAGCCTGGTGGAGGCGATTCTCATTTCCTCTTTGAAACCAGACTGCTGGTGGTAGTCGTTTATACCATCTCACGCAGAGCTCCTCATCAAATTCTCCGGTGTTTTCATCATGGAGGGGAGAACATCACAATCAACGACCCCCAAAGGCAGGCCAGGGAAGAGCAGATTAGGGAAAAGAGCTGTGAAAAATACAAGTTGGAAAAAGTGTAGAATGTCAATGGTACGGGATATTTGTGGGCGTATGCTTCAGGATCTGAAAAAGACGCAAGGGAGGTAAAAACAAAAAGTGCCAACATTCGGAATGATCAGCCCAGACAGTAACACATCCAGAATTATGTAAATTAGCCTTTACTAGGATCTCCTGATAACGTGTACACTCATCTGGTTGACCAAATAATGATGGCGAACAAAACAATGTCCTGGAAGAAACAAGTGCATGCGTCCAATCCTTACAATAATTATGACTGACCAATAAATCAGATAGGGGGAAAAGAGACCGGTGCAAATTTGAAAGGGGAAGCTGGCGGGACTGACCTTCCAGCAATGTGTCACAGAAGCAGCGATGGACACCGCTTGAGACATCTTCATCCACGGTGACTCTCGCACACACCAGTCGCCATAATGTCCTCCCCCTCCCCCGAACTTGGAAAAGGATGATGAGTGGAGGGAAGGAGAGAGGGGAGGAACGAAAAGGAAGACTGGGTAAGGGGCAGGGGGGGGGGGGGTGTTGGTGTGTGGGATGGGTGGGGGTGGGGGGTGGGGGGTGGGGTCTTGAGGGAGGGGGGGGGGGTCTGTCAGAGGCTATCTGCATTCATTCCATGGCTGCCAAATTGTGTCCGCCCAGCTCAGGATGAAGCGAGCAAAGACGGGCAGAAAATTGCATCTTGTGTGTGTGTGTGTGTGTGTGTGTGTGTGTGTGTGTGGTGTGTGTGTGTGTGTGTGTGTGTGTGTGTGTGTGTGTGTGTGTGTGTGTCGTGTGTGTGTGTGTGTGTGTGTGTGTGTGTGTGTGTGTGTGTGTGTGTGTGGTGTGTGTGTGTGTGTGTGTGTGTGGTGTGTGTGTGTGTGTGTGTGTGTGTGTGTGTGTTGTGTGTGTGTGTGTGTGTGTGGTTGTGTGTGTGTGTGTGTGGTGGTTGGTGTGTGTGTGTGTGTGTGTGTGTGTGTGTGTGTGTGTGTGTGTGTGTGTGTGTGCGTGTGTGTGTGGGGGGGGGGGGGGGGGAGACACAATTGGCTGCCGCACACAAAGTAGCTGGTGGCCCAGAGGGGATGGAGGTGGGGTGTGGGATGAGGATAGGAAGGAACCAAAAACAGAGAGAGGGAGACAGACAGACAGACAAACAAGACGGACAGGCAGAGAGGTATATTGAACTGATGGCAAAGTGACATATAACAGAGTGTGACGTTCCGTCATCACAATACTGCTTTTCTGCGACAAAGACATCACGATCATTAAATCGCTCCCCCCAAAAAAACAACAACAAACAAACAAACAAAAAAAAACGAGAATAAAAATGCAGGACTATTTCTGTCTACAGCGCCCATCTTAACAACGTAGACTACAGTGCGCTTTACATGTTTTGACAAATCAGTATGTAGTATGAGCGCAATGAATTGATCCCAAGAATTGCGCTATATAAAATCCATACATTATTATTATTATTATCAATATATTTGCTGGACACACATCATTTGTAATGTATTGACTTTGGTTTGTTTTTTATGCTCCTCTTCAGGTAAAGAAAAAAACTGTCAAGTCCTACAGCATAACGGCTGAAGGAGTAGTGACATGCCAGATATTTAGCTTGTGTACGGCACAGCCAGGTGGATGACGGAGCCCATCCCCGTATTCCGTGTTCTTGACCTTCCCTGAACTAAATCAGACAGGAATCAGACATCTATTTACTGCTAGGTAGACAGAGAAGGTGAGGTTCGAACTCACAACCGTCAGCTCCACTGAATATCGATCTAAACATTTGAGTACGGCCCCCTTTTTAAGTCAATGAGTAAAATGTGGCCTTTCCGTGTCAGTGATTTTTCTTCCCGAATATAATCTGTAAGATCTTCTGAATAGAGAAAGCTGTGTGGTTATACTGCCTGGAAAAGACAAACGCCCAAAGTTCACAGAAATGTTAAAATGAAGTATTGAACCTAACATGCAAGCACAATTCTCTCTCTGCGTCTCTGTCTGTCTGTCTGTCTGTCTGTCTGTCTGTCTTTTTGACTGTCTGTCTGTTTGTCCCTCTCTCTCTCTCTCTCTCTCTCTCTCTCTCTCTCTCTCTTACACACACACACACACACACACACACACACACACACACACACACACACACACACTGACACATCAATCAAGAGGACCCTGAACCGTTAAAGCCGTTATTTCCTGAACTTTCACACGCAGGCAAGTCATTCCCATAATACCACACTAAAAATGCCGAACGTTCCCTGAACGGAGCATTGATTTCAGACTCGGATGCTGAGGCATAAATCGTCCATTCTTCAAACAAAGAGAAGAACTCGCACGCAGAAAAAAGAACCCCACCCCCAGCCCCGCAAAAAAAAAAAAAAAAAAAAAAAAAAAAAAAAAAAACAACCTCAAAGTAGAATACAAGAGAAAAAAAAAGGCTGAGTGGGGGTAGAGGGAAGGGAGTGTGATAAGAAGAGTAGTGTGTGTGTGTGTGTGTGTGTGCGCGCGCGCGCGCGCGCGCGCGGTGTGTGTGTGTGGTGTGTGTGTGTGTGTGTGTGTGTGTGTGTGTGTGTGTGTGTGTGTGTGTGTGTGAAAGAGAGTGGGGAAACATGAAGGGGGGGGGGGGGGGGTACTCCTGAATTGATCAACGCCCAAAGGCGAGGACATTAATTGACAAAATGGAAGCCAGGGGAGACTACCCCCCCCCCCCCACCCGTGACAAAATGGAAGTCGGGGAGGTTCCCAGTGTGACGTTATCAGGGAACACGTCAGTCACGTCTGCCACTGCCTTGGAAAGAATGATGTAAAACGGAGAGGGGGGGGGGGGTGTTGGGGAGGGGGACACACACACACACACACACACACACACACACACACACACACACACACACACACACACACACACGCATCCATGGATGTACGAAACACGCACGCAGTACATAGGTGGGAAAGAGAGGAAGGGAGGAACAGAAAGAGATTGCGAAAGGACTAAGGCTTGGGGATGGGTGATGGGAGTAGGGGTGAGGGTGCTGGCGGCGGAGAATGGGGGTGGGGGTGGGCGCAGAGAGACCGAAATAAAAGAGACAAGCAGCCAGACACATGGGGAGGGTAGAAAGAGACGTCAGGGAAGGGAGTAGAGAAAGATGAGGAGAAAAGCAAAAGAGACAGACAGACAGACAGAGACAGAGACACAGAGAGGCTGAGAGAGACACAGAGACATAGACAGAGACAGAGAGAGACAGAGAGAGAGAGTGAAAGGCAGAGAGAGAGAGAGAGAGAAGAGAGAGAGAGAGAGAGAGAGAGAGAGAGATGAGAAAGAGAGAAAAAGTGAATATATAGAGACAGAGACAGAGTGAGGCAGACAGAAAGACAGAAAGAGAAAGAGACAGAGAGAAAGAGAAAGGAGAGAGAGGACAGACAGAGAAACAGTGAGGAGAGAGAGAGAGAGAGAGAGAGAGAGAGAGAGGAGAAAGAGTGAGGAGTAAGAGAGAGGAGAGAGAGTGAGAGGAAAGAGAAAGGAGAGAGAGAGGGGGGAGAGAAAGAGAGGAGAGTGTGTGTGTGAGGAAAGAGAGAGAGAGAGAGGAGAGAGTGTGTGTGTGCGAGAGAGAGAGAGTGAGAAGAGAGTGTGTGTGTGTGTGTGTGGGGGGGGGGGGGGGGGAGAGGAGAGAGAGAGAGAGAGAGAGAGAGAGATAGTAACGCATAGTACTTCAACATTTGTTTGATAAATTTAAAACATTTTGTACTGCCACTGAATTAAAAAAAGCATTCATGTATTACGTAATTCAGATACAGAGTTTACGATATGTAGGCTAACCGACTGGACTTAAGCTTGGCACAACTGTCGTAGCAGAATATCATAATTGTGACAGAGCACTTGATGATGCTGATTTCTGGTATCCACTTTTTCATCAAAGTCCATGTTCTGTATAATTTAGGAAAAATGCCGATTGAACAGTGTGGTTCATTGATCATATAGTTCAGTTATCAGACAGCTTTGACTTCAAAACCGGATTTCGTCGAGTGTCACCTTTGCTATTCTGGATAAGGAGATCATGAAGACACCTCGACATGGACATACAATGGAATGGAATGGACAGTAACAGCAACAAGACAAGCAATGCCGATAGGAAATTAAATGATGGTATTTTACACACACACACACACACACACACACACACACACACACACACACACCACACACACACACACACGCACACACACACACACACACACACACGCACACACACACACACACACACACACACACACACACACACATCTATACTCACTTTTATGTGATAACTGTTGTTTGTCCTTCTCGGGCGAAGATGACCACGACTTCTGATATCACTGGGTGGTGGTGGTGGTGTGTGTACGAAGATGGCTGATCAGGCCGATCCTAGCATTGAATTATCTGTTGCAGTGTGGACAGGGCAGACTTGGAGGTGAGCCAGGCTGAAAGGTGTTGCAGTGTGGACAGGGCAGACTTGGAGGTGGGCCAGGCTGAAAGGTGTTGCAGTGTGGACAGGGCAGACTTGGAGGTGAGCCAGGCTGAAACGTGGTGCTTGTTCTGTTTTTACAAAACTGACGTTTTTGTTTCTGTGCCTCCACCCGCCTCGTTCCAAAGTCTGTCACTCCGGATATGATCATGGTGCGCCAGGTCGAGCGATCTTGTGCAGCTTCTTCCCAGGGGCGATGCTGCAGCACTTCAGGCATCCCATACACCCCTGTAAGAACTAACAACAATACTAAAGCATTAACAAACGGTAGAGGTGTAAACCTGAGACGATGACAGTATGGACGATTACACACATAACATTGGCAAGCCAAGATTAAAAAGGTAGTACACACATATAATATCACAGAACCAGTCCAAAAGCACTAACAAGAGAACCTACAGCATATGCAAAATCGATCAGCGACACACAGACCCATCAATGTGAAGACGTGCTAACTATTTGCACGCTAAACAATAATAAGATCTGAAATTCGCTGCGCTTGGGGAAGAGACGCTCGTTTGAGGGATTCATCTACAGATAATTATTGGAGGCCGAACTGACTATGTCTTGTCATTGGATTCAGAGGGGCAGGGACGTGAGAGTGAAGCTGGCGACCCTGCGTAACTCTCCCTCACCATAATCCAATTCAGGCGCAAGCCAACACTTCACCTAGCTTTGGAATAACAGAACAAACACCACCTTTCAGCCTAGCTCACCTTTGCCCTGTCCACACTGCCACAGACGATTCAAAGCGAGGATCGGTCTGATCAGCCATCTTCGAACACACACCACCACCCAGTGATAGCAGAAGTTGTAGTCATCTTCTCTCGCGAAGGACAAACAACAACAACAACAATAACTGGAGACACCATCATCCACAACAATAATGATGACTGCGCAACAACAAGACCTGTGCGACCAATGATGAAGGGAAAACACAAAAGAGTGGAGGAAGAGGAGAATAGATCTTTTTACCGGAATAATCAAGAGCAACGCTTGGTACCGACAATAATCACGGTGACAGTAACAACGCAATGATCAATAATGCTTCCGCTGTTGACCATGATGCCTGCCAGAAAAAAAGGAAAAGCTTAGGAACAGTGTGTGTGTGTGTGTGTGTGTGTGTGTGTGTGTGTGTGTGTGTGTGTGTCTGTCTGTCTGTCTGTCTGTCTGTCTGTCTGTCTGTCTGTCTGTCTGTCTGTCTGTTAAACATGCTATGTAAATGGAAGCACAGAAGAGGAGAGGAGACAAGCAGGTAAGGTGGGAAGACTTGAAGAGAGAATGGAATGTGAAAAACAAACACGACAGACAGAATTAAGGAAGAAAACACATAAATCACCCCCCCCCCCCCCCCCCCCCTAAAGCGAAAAATTATAAGATGTTTATCATAAGCGACCAGAATCAACACACACACATACACACACACACACACACACACGCGCGCGCGCGCGCGCGCGCGCGCGCACGCACGCACGCACGCACGCACGCACGCACGCACGCACGCACGCACACACACACACACCTCTGCCAGACAGTGTAATGGCCCACCTTATACCCAAACATAATCTATGAGACAAACCTTTAAAAGCAACCCACACATTAGCCAGACCGGAAACCATTTTGGCGTCATATACTTTTACCATGTCAGACCATAGCATTCAACGGCAGTTAGCCAGCTCTGTCAGGCCGAATTTTTTCCGTGGCCAATGCAGTCATAAGACAGTCACGTGATGTCACCCCACTTCCGGCCCCGGAAGAAGCCAGTGTCAACTTCCTATAAGTCATTCATCTTCGGCCTGCCGTCAAAGCAAGATAAGTCTTGTGCTCTGTCTCGCCTATACTTGCCTTTGTGTTAACTTTGCTGTGTTTTGTTCTATACTTGATTCAGTTGTGGCTTACAAATGTGAGGCTCTTGGTGGGAGCGTATTTATCAAAAGATTTGTCTCTTTTACCGGCACTCTCGGGAGCGTATTTATTAAAAGATTTGTCTCTTTTACCGGCACTCCCGCGACTTTGTTACTCGCGATCGTCGGCACCGCTCGCCGGTCGTGTTCCCCCACCATATTGCCGAGCCTCGGGTTCAGCACGCATTTTGTGCTGGTTCCGGCTTGCACTAGACCCTGAGTATTTTTGCCGTGTGAGGCTCTTGGTGGGAGCGTATTTATTAAAAGATTTGTCTCTTTTACCGGCACTCTCGGGAGCGTATTTATTAAAGATTTGTCTCTTTTACCGGCACTCTCGCGACTTTGTTACTCGCGATCGTCGGCACCGCTCGCCGGTCGTGTTCCCCACCATATTGCCGAGCCTCGGGTTCAGCACGCATTTTGTGCTGGTTCCGCTTATTAAGGTTTAGGGCTCAATAACTATCACACCTGTACTCTTTACCCTTCACAGGTAGAACGTGTTCGAGTAAGGGTGTGTGACACTGATCTGCTTATTAAGATTTAGTGCCCAAGAACTATCACACCTATACACAGTGATACTCCACGTGTAGAGATTGCTATTAATAGCCATACCAGTCACACGACCGGTGGCGTGTACGGGTAGTTCGAGTTTTCAGTCGATCTCTCGAGCACTTTGCACGACACCACACGGACGATCGAGATTAATTGATTTTCTCGATCGGCCACCTTGTCTCCTCTTTGCGGTCGTGTGTTCCGGGTTTGCTCTATCCACCTGTGCCCAACATGGTGAAGGACACCGCCGGGTCGAGCCACTCCACTGCTCGGAGTTCGCTCAATTTCCCGGAGAACCCGCGGGTCGATTCCATCTCGGAGCAATCCGTTCGCACTGATGAACGTACGGTTCGGGTAGACAGAGACGACTTCTCCGCGGAAGGGACGCGTGATCTTCCTCGTCTACCAAACCGACGGACGCACGACCGCGGCGTCCCAAGGCTGATAGGCAAGCGGCCACCATTTCAAAATGCCTTTCATTTGATCTGCCTGCTAGTCTAAGGGCAAAGCTCCCCTCAAGGTGCTGCCCAGAAAGTCTAATGGCAAGGCTCCCCTCAAGGGGCCCGGCCGAGCAAAGACTAGCCAACGGAATTCGCCCTCCCCCACCCCTTCTCCATCGGCCAGCTTGCCCTCTAGCCTACGGACTCGCTCGGAGACTTCTAACTATCATGCTGAGTCACGCGAATCTCGGCCCCCGGGGCACCTTGCCGAGCCGCGGACCAGCACGGGTGACGGATCTGGGATGGAATCACCATCCGTCACTCGCCTTGATGAGTCACGTATCTCTTTTTCCCCCCAAATTGATACGTGCACTCATAGCGCTCGGCCCCACCGGGCACAGGTGCAGCCAACACCTGAGCTCGAGGAGCGCTTCGACTCCGGAAGCAGCCTTATGGTCACCCCGACGCACGACCTCGGTGGTGTCCATAATCCTGGGCGTGCGGGCACGCCGCGCCATGGGCCCGGCCGTGCCCATGCACAAGGACGGTCGACCTACCCCGATCGAACGTCACCTTCTTCCCTAGGGGTATTGGACGTTGGGGAACCGACCTTTCGGATCCCCATTTGGGCAACGTCCGCGGTCCCGCTCCTCCGGGGGGAGGATCTACCAGCGGGACCAAGGGTAACCTGACATATTCCTCCAGGGGGAGGAACACGGGACCGCATCCTGACCAATCCGCACTTTCGCGGGTTGGGGGCTCGACTTCCGCATCCTCCTCCATACCATTATGGCCCTCCCAGGCCCATTCCAAGGACGTGTATGGTGCAGTGCACGGACCTGGACGGGGACGACAGGCCACGGCCTCTCAAGCCCCCCCCCAACAGTGATTCAGGTTACCCGGGTCCCCGGGGACTTTCTGCCTACAAGAAGAAGAGGGTCTCGTGGCTACGACTCGGCGGATGTCTGACCTACGCATTCGCCCAACGCGCTGGTCAGACCTTGAGTGCGGCCTACCTACCATGGTTTTTCCCCAGGGCCGCCACAGCCCGTTTACCTCCCCGGGGACCGGTGGCTCTATGCCCCCGAGAGAGACCAGTGGCTTAACGCCAACACCCAGCACGACCAGCTACATGGTCGAATGTGGCACCCGGCCTCACTTACCTGGGTCGACCTTGGTCTCCCTCCTCGGGCGCTGTCCTATCGGCAGGACGATGTCCCGGCCGCCGATTATAGGGCCACCGGGGACACACTACAGGCACCCCTCGACTTACCTCCTGAAGACGGGTGCTATGAACCCTCTCAGGACCAGTACCTCCCTGAGGCGGACGATGACGAGGAGCTAGCCCCCACCTCATTGTACGATGTCCGCACGATAGAACGGTGGCGACCAGACCTCGTTAGGAGGGAGGCCGCACCCGCTGACGAATTTCTCTCCCTCTCCCCCGGCCCAGAGATCTAGACCAATCTACCCATGAACCCCTCAGTCGCCTCCTTGTTTACGGACAATCCCGTGACCAGGGAGATGGGCATTTCCCAGTCGGACCGTCGGTTGATCCCCCACCTGCCCCCCCCTACTTCCGGCGCCATCTCCTTTAAGAACCTAAAGGAATGGGTCCGAGTAGCCAGGATGGGCATCCTCCACACCACGGCGGGACACACCTACTTGGACATGCCCCTTCAGCGAGCGGAGGCTCTATGGCCGGAGGACGATGGTGCCATCCCAGTACCGGGGGACCCGGGCTCTGAGGCGCACCAAGAGCCTGACCCTCGCTTGTTCAGCGATCCTTTCATACGACACCTAGTTAACAGGATTTCGCATCACCTTTCGGCTGCGGCGGACAGCGCAGCCAGAAGCCACTTCAACTGCTTGTTGGTCGCGAGAGAGGCCGTGCTGGCGCGGACCTCTCTCTCCCCGACGCTTAAGGCAGCCCTGCGATGCATCCCGGGCCAGGTCCAGTCGCTCTTTGGCGACTACTCGGCTGACGTCATAGCACAAGCAGTTGAGGAACGCAAGCAGGCTGTGTCCTTTGCGCCCAGGCCACCGCCACGCCCTGCTAGACCCCCACTTCGTTCCTTCCCCAGGCACAGACCCTATCCCAGACAATCGCCTTCCCGCACCGCACGGCCCGCCAAGCGACCTAATCTTCTCCCAAGGCCTAAGCCAAAACCCCATCAGCAAAATTTTCGGTTAGGCCAACAGTCACGCTCCCGGAGCTGACTAGGGAGACAGCCCGAGGGGGACTTAGATCAGGTAGCACCCCCCCTCGCCCTATCCCCCACCCACCAGCCCAGACCCTCGCCCCCCCTGGCGGGCAGCCTCTCCCGGCATGCCCACCAGTGGAGACGCATACGCCTCACCCCTGGATAGTGGCGGTGCTACAGGAAGGGTTTCGCCTTCCTTGGGCCCACGAGCGTCCCCCCCCTCATGCTATCTCCCCCTCCCTCCCCCAACGAACCCTCCCCCGCCAAAGCAGAAGCTCTTCGCACGGAAGTCCAAGACCTCCTCAAAAGAGGGCCATCTCGGAGATTTCCCACCCAAACCCCGGCTTCTACTCTTTGTGATCCCAAAAGCCTCGGGAGGATGGAGGCCCATTCTAGATCTTTCGCCCCTCAACAAGTTCCTCAGGCCCACCAAGTTCAAGATGGAGACCCCCACCCAGATCCGAGACTCCATCCATCATCGCGACTGGGCCACATCCGTAGACCTGAAGGACGCCTATTTTTCAGATCCTGATTCACCCGGCCCACAGACGATTCCTACGGTTCGTCTGGCAGACCCCGGAGAGGCCTGCACGCATAGTGGACCTCATCTCCTGCCTGTCACAGGCACCCCACACCTCGGCCAGAACCCTGTCCTCCCTCCTAGGAATGATGGAGTCCCTGTCTCCCCTCATTCCCCTGCGGCGGGTCCCCAAACGCCAACTTCAGAGGGAGTTCCGCCGACGTTTGTCACAGACCTCCGACCGCTGGGACCAGGTCATTCCCCTCGGACACTGGTTCATTTCGGCGACGGAGGAGCGGCTCACTCCAGCCACTCTCTCCACCGGGGTCCCCATCTCCCTCCCAACCCAACCCAACCACTGGAACTTTATACAGACGCCTCCAACTTGGGCTGGGGGGCCCACGTGGAGGACAGTCACGCCTCGGGGAGTGGGAGCTGGAAGCGGTCAGGCTAGCCCTTCTCCAACTCCAGCACAAGGTCGCGCACCGACTTGTTCTCCTCCTCACGGACAATACGTCGGTAGCTTGCTATGTCAACAAAGGGGGAGAGGCCCGCTCCATAGGCCTCTCCCTCAGAACAGAGGCCCTCCTTCGCTGGTGTCGCGCAACCATTGGTTTGTGCCCATGATCGACCTGTTTGCCACCAGCTTCAACCATCACCTGCCCCTGTACGTCTCTCCCGTTCCAGATCCCCAGGCGGATGCAGTCGACGCACTATCCCTCCCCGGGACGGGCCTACTGGCGTATGCCTTTCCCCCCTTCCCCATCCTACACAAGGTGATCAGGAAGGCAAGGCTGGAAAGACCCAGGCTGATCCTCGTAACGCCATGGTGGCCGACCCAGTCTTGGTTCCCGGACCCCAAGTCCCTCACCCACGTTCCCCCCCTCCGGCTCAGCCCTCGCTGGGACATGCTGAGACAACCCCGGTCAGGTCTTCCTCACTCCAATCCCAAGATGCTTCGCCTACACGCGTGGCTTCTATGCCAGCCCAACTGCGAACATCTGCATCTACCCCCCACTCGGAGAGACCCCAGTCCGTCCTAGACACACTAGCCGGGGCAGGGGCCTCTCAGGGATTACGGGACTTCGCCTCGGCATCTCGCAGAGCCAGCACCGAATCCCTCTACAACTACCGTTGGGAGAGATGGATAACCTGGTGCTCAGATAACTCTGTTCCCCATTACTGCCCCTCCAACATCCAAATAGGAAATTTCCTCTCCCACCTATCCTCTTCCCTTAAGCTGTCGGCTGGCTCCATTCGGGGCTACAGATCAGCTATCTGCACTACCATTCGTCAACTGGGGGGCCCTTCTTTTGACAATGACTTTCTCCTCAGAGAGGTGTCTAGAGGAGTTGCTCTACGGGAAGCTCAGTCCCCTAGGCGCATTCCCCTCTGGGACCTTTTTACGGTCCTCGATGCCCTCAGAAAAAACCCCTTTTGAACCCATTGCTTCTATTCCTTTTGACCTCCTCTCCTTTAAGACCACCTTTCTCCTCGCCCTGGCCTCGGCCAGAAGACGAAGTGAGATTCACGCCCTCAGCGGTGACCCCACAGATATCGCCTTCCACAGGGACGGCTCAGTCTCTCTCAAGTTCCTTCCGGAGTTCTGACATCTTGGGAAAGGGAGAAAAAGATGGAGACATGGACCTTTGCCCCTCCAGGTGTCTCAGGTACTACTGGGAACGCACACGCCCCAGGCGCTCCTCCCAGAGACGACTCCTTATCTCCCTCAACCCCAACAATACTAGAGATATCTCGGCGGGAACTATCTCCAGGTGGCTCTCCAAGACGGTGAGATCTACCTACGCTCAGGCGTACAAGGATCTCCCTGTCCTATCACCCAGGGCCCACGAGGTCAGAGCACTGGCCACTTCCACAGCGTTCCAGTACTCTGTCCCCGTGCGCCACCTGCTGGAGGCAGCCTACTGGCGTTCGGAAAATCCCTTCATTAATTTTTACCTGAGGGATATCCGCATGACCAGAGCTGATGGGTCTAAGGGGATTTCCTTTGTGGCGGCCAATGCAGCCATATCGGTCAACCCCAAGAACCACTAGGGCGCTCGCCCTCCTCCGATTCCTTTAAATTCTGCTATGGTCTGACATGGTAAAGTATATGACGCCAAAATGGGGAGTTTGTGTTATACTCCCTGTTTGGCTAGTATACTTACCATGTCAGACTCTAATTCCCTCCCTACCTTCCCCTCTGGCGCCAAGGTTCTCGGGGTCACCATACACCAGGCCTCGCTGAATGACTTATAGGAAGTTGACACTGGCTTCTTCCGGGGCCGGAAGTGGGGTGACATCACGTGACTGTCTTATGACTGCATTGGCCACGGAAAAAATTCGGCCTGACAGAGCTGGCTAACTGCCGTTGAATGCTATGGTCTGACATGGTAAGTATACTAGCCAAACAGGGAGTATAACACAAACTCCCCATTTTGGTAGCAAATCATTCTATGACCAAAAACGTCTAGAAATCTACCTACTGAAAAAAAAGGAAAAACAAAACAAAACAAATAAAAGAAAAAAGCCCCAGGTGAAAAAAAAATAATGTAAATAAACTAGACATTCGCGTATGTGGACGAATGGAAGTTTGGGGATAGGGGTGACGGATATACAGGAAAGAAATAACAGTCGCGCCAAATCTCGTCTGACATGAGATTCGTTGATAGTAATTCCGCAGCAAATATAGCAATCCATTTCCTGGTGGCGCTAAATTTTACCTCGGAGCTACCGCAAAGCCAGTCATTGGTTGTTACTCTCTGTGACCGCGAAAACTAGTCCCCGCAGGCAGAAGTGCCTAGGTATCTTTTATTTATGTTCAAGAAGATTGTTGTGAGAACATTACACTAAGAAAGGAATTAGAGCATTATTATTATTATTATTATTATTATTATTATTATCATAATGAATACTTATATAGTGCCTATTGTCAGCTAGAGACCAAGCTCTAAGCGCTTTACAATCCACACTCGTTTACACAACGGGCTGCCTACCTGGGTAGTGCCGACTGAAGAGCTGCCAGATGGCGCTTCATTCAGTCGTTTCCCGTGTCATCCAGTCAATATCGTTCAATATCGTTCACTCGGTTTCCGTGTTTCCTTCATTCTTTCCATTTCTTACGCAGGGTGCATGCTATGTGTAACGTGTCGTCCATACCAACGGCCAAACTGGCCTTCTCTTCCGAAAGTTGGTGATGGGATTTTACGTGTGATGTTATGCGTGCGCTCACACACGGAACCTCGGTTTATAGTCTCATTCGAAGGACTGTATGGGAAATGGAGTCAGAACTAATGTTAACTCCGAGGGAAAAATCTCCCTGTACCGAAACAGCCCGGGGGAGATTTGAACCTGCAACCCCATGGTCACCAAGATTACGAGTCCGGCGCTCTACCAACTGAGCTATTCCGGCCCCTAAATATATTACAAACACCACTCCTCTCCCTGGCTATCGTTCTTGATGTGTGATACTAAACAGACAAGCGATTATTTGATGTAAATAGTTAACAGCCATAATCGAGCCATTCACAGAGTAGTATGCTGATTAATCATGTTCATTATATGTACAATATCATGAGAATGATTTGAGTGGGAACCCCTCGCTTAGACAAAGGCGGAAAGCCTATTGCAGACAGCATTTTGTCATCGTCATGTGTGTGTGTGTGTGTGTGTGTGTGTGTGTGTGTGTGTGTGTGTGTGTGTGTGTGTGTGTGTGTGAGTGAGAGAGAGAGACTCTCTCTCTCTCTCTCTCTCTCTTTCTCTCTCTCTCTCTCTCTAGCTCCCAATAAAGAACGAACAACTGGAAACCTGTCTATTTACTTATACAAAGCGTTTAAGTCACGAACTGTTCTTGTTTCTTAATGTATGGTATTGAATCAGTTTTAACCGTTTAAAAGCTCTGAATGATTTCCAGATCCACCCCTTCATTAAGGGGCAATGGCCTATTTCTGAATGAAATATCCGTACCCGTACCTGTATTCGTATTCTCTCTCCCTCTCTCTCTCTCTCTCTCTCTCTCTCTCTCTCTCTCTCTCTCTCTCTCTCTCTCTCTCTCTCTACAAATCTTCTTTACGATGTTTCCATGATGTCAGAGACGCTAAATTCAGGTGCGGCCTCCACATTCACTCACTCTGCCGAGTTGAATGTCGCCTCCACATTCACTCACTCTGCCGAGTTGAATGTCGCCTCCACATCCACTCACTCTGCCGAGTTGAATATCACCTCCACATCCACTCACTCTGCCGAGTTGAATGTCACCTCCACATCCACTCACTCTGCTGAGTTGAGTGTCGAATAGCGTTGACCCTCCCGGGAGTGGAGAGAAGGGGCCTGTCTTAAACCGCCTAACACCACCTGCTGGTTGGAGAGTGCAAAGGGGCCTGTCTTAAACCGCCTAACACCACCTGCTGGTTGGAGAGCAGAGAGAAGGGGCCTGTCTTAAACCGCCTAACACCACCTGCTGGTTGGAGACTGGATAGAAGGGGCCTGTCGCAAATCACCTAACACCACCTGGTGGTTGGAGAGTGGAGAGAAGTGGCCGGTCTTAAACCGCCTAACACCACCTACTGGCTTGTAGCTAACAATGATGACGATAATGACATGCAAAGCATACATTCTGGATACTCCAGTAGATAAGCAAACGATGGAATTGATGCATTATGAATGAGTGACATGAACAGAAACATTATGAATTTTTAGAAAATCAATCGACCAGCAGAAAAGAAAAACAAGTAAATATAAACAAACTGATAAATAATATGCCGAATAAATAATTAGTCGGCATGTAAATAAATAAACCAGCTCGACATCATTAACTTAAAAAAAGACCAGTTGGCCAGCAGTAAAAAAAAAACAAGTAAATATATACAAAATGATGAATAATATGCTGAATGAATAATCAGTCGGCATGTAAACGAATAAAACCAACATGACAAAACCTCCCGTGTCGACTATGTTTTGAAGGGGGAGGAGGGGGAGTGGTGAGGGGGAGGGGGGGTCGCAAAATTGCCACGACACTGCCATTACCTTTCTCGTCTGGGCGAGAGAACTCATTACGGGGCCACAACCAAATTACTCCGCAGACCGAAGCACACATTTATTGATCCGAGACGCGAGCAGAAGCCTCACACATTTTTTCCAGCTCTGTCGGTTTTCATTTCCGGTGGAGGGCTGTCAATCAATGGCAGATGATGAGAGGGGGGGTGAGGGGCAGATGATTTCGTGACTTAGTGGATTGCTCTGTGTGTGTGTGTGTGTGTGTGTGTGGTGTGTGTGGTGTGTGTGTGTATGCGTGTGTGTGTGTGTGTGTGTGTGTGTGCATGTGTGTGTGTGTGCGAGTTGTGTGTGTGTGTGTGTGTGTGTGTGTGTGTGATGTGTCGTGTGTGTTGTGTGTGTGTGTGTTGTGCCTGTGTGTGCCCATGTGTTGGCTTAGTGTATGTGTAGTCTGTGTGTGTGTGGTGTGTGTTGTGTGTGTGTGTGTGGTGTGTGTGTGTGTGTGTGTGTGTGTGTGTGTGTGTGCTATTTACTTGTGGGATTTTTCTGCCCTGACCGGCTTCTACCCAGAGCTGAGTTTGCAACGGGCTCAGTTTGGAAGACTGGGACCACACAGTCGAGTTTCATCCACTATAAGGATGCATCCCTGAGAATGTTGTTCAAATTTTCCGACCAACACTGCAAGTGTCTATATCTTTCGGGCCTGGTTGATGTCAGGATATCTTAGAAAAGCAAGCCTAGAATATAGCCCTGTCATGCAGTTTCAGACCAGAATGAAAATCCATAGCATCATCTTCATCATTCTCTTTCTCATCAATCATCATTACAAAGAAAGTCTCAAATTCTGTGCCCCTTCATGCCCTACTCTCAGTGTGACATCCGTTCGATGTCCTCTCCACGTCCATCGACTTGGTTTGATTCCAATGGGTCACTGGAATTGGCAAATTCATGGGGTCTGTCGTTTGACGGACATGGTGGCGGTCTCTGGAAGGAGAACTCACTCATGACGACTCAGCAGTTATTGTCGTCAGTAGAAGGCTTAGTAGATGGTGCCCTGCGTATGTTGCATCAGAACAGGTGCCGCTGAACACCACTGAGGTGACTTAGCAAAAGTGCAGTGTCTCCTCCAATGGGTTGCCTCTTGATGACTTAACACTGACTGCTCCCTGTGGATTGCTGGTGCCAGGGCTGTGGCGGTCAGGCCAGGCTGTGGCTGTGGATCGGGGGGGGGGGGGGGGGGGGGGGGGGGGGGGGTTGGAATGAGTGGCGTGGGTGCAACGTCACTGAGATGGCAAAGAAGATGGGACAGCAAAAGAACAGACAAACATAAGAGCTACTGAAGACAAGATTTCCATGGTAAAAATGAAAAGCAACACAAGCAAGCATCAACTTAAAGAATGGCAGGAAGAACAACAACACCACGCACTTCAGCATCAGTGAAAAAATAATACAGCGACATGCTAACGCTATCAAAGCTATTAATTGTCTACTATTTCGTGAATCGTTTGGCACGTTAACGTCCTTTTGAAACAGGTCTTTGATGTCATTGTAGCCTGGTCATCACACAGGCTCCTCGGGCTTGCCAACACAAAAGGGAATAGTTGGCACCTTCAAAAGCAACTAAAAGACAAATGTGGTCAACACAATTCAAACAATCAGTACCACCGCAGCTTAACCACTGCCATTTCAAAGGGAGATAATGCAAGGCTGTACTGAGAGAGCCAGGCATTTCCTTAATAAATATCAAATAATGATCCTCAATAAAAATGAAAAAAAAATGGAATGGGGTTTGACTGCACAGATGACAAGCTTTCTCAATACTTCGCCAATCATACCATCCTCCACTCCTCCCATCATATCCCTCATACCCCTATCCCCAATCTCCCATCCCCTTTCCACCACTTCCACCCAACTGAACCTCCATGCCACGTACCACTAAACCATTTCTCTCCGTTCTAAATCACACAATTCTCCTTAACTAGATGAGAGATAATTCATCATTCAATACACCCATCCCCAACAAGAAAAACAAACCTCCCCCCCCCCCCTTTCCCTGACACTTGAATACCACATCACATACACCACGATGAATATCACGGAAGATCAGATCAAATCACAGAGGTAGGAAAGTTTCTTGAACGTTTGATGAGCATTGTTAAATCGGCGGGAAACATCCACAGACAGGAATGGGCAGTGAGGCGGTATAAACACTAGATGAAATGAGACGCTCACTCAGAAGTAACATTTCAACACATTTATAGCGTCTGGCTGGAGGGGCATCAAGGCGTGAGATGTACAGATGATTGGACAACGTCTACGTCCTCTATACCGGGTCGTTAGTGGTGGTTTAAGTTATATCAGCCATAAAAGTCCTGTCAGCACTGCATGCCTTCCTTCTCACAGGAACAGGAGTTATATTTCTATGGAATGTGCTGCCATGCTTAAAATCTTTGGGTAGGTAGTCTCCAGAAACTGGTGCCTGTTTTCAGTCAGGGAAATGATTCAGATATTGATGTCCAGCTTTAGATGGGTTTTTTTTTCGATCTATAAAATGCAGAAATGAAATTAATCTAATGTTCACTGTTACACTGCAAATCTGTGGAAACTGTAGATGCAGTATATCTTCACGAAAACGTGAATATTTGGCTGCTAATTAGATTAAAAGGTGCTAACACACACATGTTCCCGAGAACACACACACATTAACACACACACACACACACACACACACACACACACACACACACACACACACACACACACACACATATTACTAAAAAGATATAATTTTCCGTGAACTCATGCTATTGCATAGACAGCAGTCACACCAACTGCGTCCGCATCAGTGAAAAATAAAACGTCCACATGATAACACTATTAAAAATGCTACTGTTTACTATTTTCATAAGTTCCCTGCTATGCTAATGTCCTTTATTCCAGCCTGTTATATTATGTTTGCAAGGTCTCTGGTGCAGGCCCCTGAGGCCCGTCATCATAACATGTGAACATGTACCTCTTGAAAAGCAACGAGAAAGACAAAAGTGATCAAAGAATGATAGATACAATCAATGCCACAACAGCTGGGATAAGACAAAGTTGTGTTGAGAGAGCCAGACATTCCTTGCATAAAAAGCAAAATAATGATCATCAATAACAAATGCAGATATTGGAATGGGATTTGAGAAAAAAATACTGAATTTGAACAAAATGGTATCAATGACTGCACAGATGACAAGCTTTCTCAATACTTCACCAATCATACCATCCTCCACTCCTCCCATCATATCCCTCATACCCCTATCCCCAATCTCCCATCCCCTTTCCACCACTTCCACCCAACTGTACCTCCATCCCACTTACCATCAATCCTTTCTCTCCATCCTAAATCACACAATTCTCCTTAATTAGATTGGAGAGCATTCATCATGCCATACACCCACCCCTAGCAAGAAAAACAAACCTTTTTATTCAATTTCCCCCCTTTCCCCAACACCTGAATACTGCATCACATACACCACGATGAATACCACGGAAGATCAGATCAAATCACAGAGGTAGGAACATTTCTTGAACGTTTAATGACCATTGTTAAATCAGAGGGAAACACCCACAGACAGAAATTAGCAGTGAGCAAACTCTAGATGAAATGGGGCGCTCACTCAGAAGTAACACATCCACACATTTATAGCGTCTGGCTGGAGGGGCATCAAGGCATGAGGTGTACAGATGATTGGACAACGTCTTCGTCCTCTATAGCGGGCGTTAGTGGTGGTTTAAATTATATCAGCCGTAAAAGTCATGTCAGCACTGCATGCCTTCCTCCTTACAGACTGGGAGTTATATTTCTATGGAATGTGCTGCTATGCTTAAGATCTTTGGGGAGGTAGTTGCCAGAAACTGGTGACTATTTTGAGTCAGGAAAATGCTTCAGATGTTGATGTCCAACATGAGTAACTTTTTTCAATTTAGTAAATGCAGAAATTAAATCAATTTAAACTTCAACATCACACCGCAATCTATGATAACTGCAAATGCAGTATATCTTTAAAAAAACCGTGAATATTTGGCTGCTAAATAGATTAAAGCATGCTAACACACACACATGTTCCTGTGGATACACACACATACATGCAGACATACACCCACCCACCCACACACACACACACACACACACACACACACACACACACACACACACACACACACACACACACACAGAGGTTTATATCACTAAAAAGATCTAATTTTGCATGAAATCATGTTACTGCATAGACAGCAATCACACCAACTGTGTCTGCATCAGTAAAAAATAAAACGTCAACATGATAACACTTTTAAACCTGCTACTGTTTACTATTTTCATAATTACATTGGTATGATAATGTCCTTTATTCTAGCCTTTTATGTTACTATTGCAAGGCCACTGCTGCACGCTGCTGAGGCCTGTCATCATACCAGGAGAAAATGTACACCTAGAAGAGCAACGAGAAAGACAAAAGTGATGAACACACAACAGATATAGTCAATGCCACAGCAGCCAGGATAAGACAAGGTTGTGTTGAGATAGCCAGGCATTCCCTTCATAAAAAGCAAAATAATGATCCTCAATACCAAATGCAGAAAATGGAATGGGTTTTGAAAAACAATACTAATTTTAAACCAGATGGATGACTGAACAGATGACACGATTTCTCAATACTTCATCAACCAAACCAACCTCCATTCCTCCCGTCACATCCCTCATTCCCCTATCCCCAATCTTTCATCCCCTTTCCACCACTTCCACCCAACTGTACCTCCATCCCACTTACAACCAAACCCTTTCCAACCCTCTTAAATCACACAGTTCTCCTTAACTAGATCGGAGAGCATTCATCATTCGATGCACCCATCTCCACAAGAAAAACAAAGCTTTTTTTTCTCTTCTTTTCCTTTTCCACCGACACTTGAACAGTGCATCACATACACCACGATGAATATCACAGAAAGTCAGATCAAATCACAGAGGCAGGAACGTACCTTGAAAGTTTGATGAGCATTGTTAAATCAGCGGGAAACATCCGCAGACAGGAATGGGCCTTGAGGTGGTGAAAGAGCTACATAAAATGAGGCGCACACTCATAAGTAACATTTCAACACATTTATATCGTCTGGCCAGAGGAGCGTCAAGGCATGAGATATGCAGATGACTGGACAATGTCAACGTCCTCCACAGTGGGTCGTTAGTGGTGGTTTATGTTACATCAGCCATAAAAGTCATGACAGCACTGCATACCTTCCTCCTTACAGACTGGGAGTTATGTTTCTATGGGATGGGCTGCTATGCTTAAGATCTTTGGGGAGGTAGTCTCCAGAAACTGGTGACTATTTTGAGTCAGAGATGTTGATGTCCAGCTTTAGATGCTTTTTTTATCAATTCATAAAATGCAGAAATGAAATTGATTCAAAGTTTACTGTTACACTGCAATATGCGATAACTGTACTCACTGTAAATCTTCGTCTTCAATAAAACATCCCATGGCTTCACACACACACACACACACACACACCACACACACACACACACACACACACACACACACACACAACACACACAGAGGAAAATCACTAAAAAGATCTGATTTTGCATGAAATCATGTTACTGCATAGAAAGCAATCAATATTTTATCAAAGATTTCACAATGTTGATGTTTGGTGAAAAACGTGAAATAGTTTTACTAAATGGATGTTGATCCAATTCTGTACTAAAATTAAATGGCTTCATCCTTGGGCACAGTCCAGGTTCAACCAGGTTTGCTTGGAGTGGAGTCATTAGTTGTAGTGTAATCTTGCTAATAAACCAATCAACCGACAAACAGGCACAGTCAAAGACAAAATCTCAATGGTAAAGTACTAACAAAACATCAGATGCCAGGTATGCACCAGCTAAAAGATCTGCAATGACGTCAACAACACCAACCTCATCAACATCCATGAAAAGGTGTTATATATCAACATCATAGCAGAACTAAAGCTCTGATTATTTGCTTTTGTTTATGTATTTACTTCGTGGTTGACACGGTCACATTTTTGTTGTTGTTGTTGTTTTGTTGTTGTTGTTGTTTTAATGTTTGATTATCATAGACCAGCTGGTCACACAGGCTCATCAGGGCTGTCAACATGTAGGGAGCAGGGGGAGTGGGAGAGGGTGTGGTGGATGTGGTGGGAGTTTACATTCTTTATCATCAACACAGACCCTCGTTCTGCTCTATGTGCCCAGTTAACACTGCAGTCACAGCACTGCTATTCCCTCAGGATACCTGATTTTGACCCTTTTTAATTAATTTCCCTTCAATTCCTAAATCCGACAGTGACTTAATTTTTGTGCAGTGAAATAAAACTATCTTTCATCTTCTTGATGATAAATGTTTTAAAAGTCAAAATAATTATTTTGTTGTTGTTTGACTGAGATGAAAATGACACACTTCAAACAAGGAGCACTGTTTCAATGCTTGAAGACGCCAACGGATTGGTTGCTTTCTCTTAAAATTAACCAGTGAACTCGACTGTTAGTAGCCTGCTAACTGGTATGACATGACGTAGGAAGGACTGTATTTGTACGCTGATACCACAGGCTAACAATTCTCTAGGAAATTCGGTCATATTTATTTTTAGAAGGCCGTCACTATCATACTCGCGACGTGTCCTGAGTGACAGGCTGCTTGCCACGCGTAGGTTTCGCCACACGTCGCCGAGTGGTAAGTCGGGCGTCCCCGATCATTCTCGCGGCATGTTGCGAAAAAGTTAAAAGCAGGAATAAAGACAAAAAAGATGAACAAAGAAGAAAAGAATCATAGCCATTGCAGGTAAAGTCTTGAGAACTTAACAGGAGATAAGACAAGGCAGTGCTCGGAGTAACAGATGTTTCTCTTGTAAATATCATGACAGCCCTCAATAACAAATGTAACAAAAACTGAATGGGCTTTGAAGAAATACTGATTCTGTAAGAGATTGATTACCAAGCAGATGACAGGCATTCTCAATACTTCACCCATCATTCTGTCCCTCATCCCTCTCACTACACCACTCACCACCACCACCACCGCCCACACACACACACACACACACACACACACACACACACACACTTCCAACCACTACCACGCTCTTCAGCCCCTATCACACTTCCCATCCAACACTTTCCTTAATTCATAAATCACGTGAGTCAGCTTATCTAGATCAGAGAGTATTTATCGTCTCCACCTGGGATAAGACAAGGGTTGTATTGAGAGAGCCAGACATTACCTTCATAAATATCAAAATAATGATCCCCAATAACAAATACAGAAAGTGAATTGGCTTTTAAAAAACCCCACTACAGATCTCTAAAAAGATGAATGACAAAAATGACTGCACACGATGACAAGTTTTCTCAATACTTCATCAACCAGATCATCCTCATTCCTCCCATTACATCCCTCATACCCCTATCCCCATCTCCCATCCCCTTCCCACCACTTCCACCCAACTGAACCTCCATCCCACTTCCACCAACCCTTCTTCCATCCTAAATAAACAATTCTCCTTTATTAGATTGGACAGCATTCATCAATACAACGCACCCATCTCACAAGAAAAACAAACCTTTTTTTCCCCTTTTTTCCCTTTCCAGACACTTGAAAAGCGCGTCACATACACCACTATAAAAAAAACAGGAAGATCAGATCAAATCAATGAGGAGGAAACGTTTCTTGAACGTTTGATGAGCATTGTTAAATCGGCGGGAAACATCCACAGACAGGAATGGGCAGTGAGGCAGTGCGAACACTAGATGAAATGAGGCGTCACTCAGAAGTAACATATCCACACATTTATAGCGTCTGGCTGGAGGGCATCAGGGCATGAGATGTACAGATGATGGACAACGTCTACAGCCTCAATAGCTGGTCGTTAGTGGTAGCTTAAGTTATGTCAGCCGTAAACGTCACGTCAGCACTGCATGCCTTGCTTCTAGCAGGATTAGGAATTATATTGCTGTATGGGACGTGTGCTTTGGTAAAGATTTTTTTTTCCCAGAAACTTGAAACTATTTTTCAGTGGTGAAAATGTTGCAAATGTTGATGTCCATCATGAGAAACTTTTTTTTCTAATGTATGAAATGAAAAAAAAACCTGATAAATTTTTTGTACTGAAATGAAATCATCACAAATTTACTGTCACACTGGAGTGTCTGCTAACTGTGGATGCAGAATATGTTTAAGAAAAGATGAATTCGTGACTGGCAAATATTTAAAGCTTGCTGAGAGCACAAACACACCGCGCCCGCGCGACACACACACACACCACACACACACACACACACCTCTCTCTCTCTCTCTCTCTCTCTCTCTCTCTCTCTCTCTCCTGCACGCATGCAAACATACATTCCCGCATATATTAACACACACACACACACACACACACACACACACACACACACACACACACACACACACACACAAAAGAACAAAAAAGACAACTACCCAGGTTATGAAATCGATCATATTATCAGCTGTTTAATTGTTTCGTGAAAATTGGAACAAATTGGCATCCAAATATATCATTCACTTAATGGAAATGGAGAGGGTTATGTTATTGCCAGCACATTTGAAATGTTCAGTTGCCAGCCACATTAAAACAAATACCAGGCGCCACTGAACACCACCGAAGTGACTTGGCAGCAGTGCTGTTCTCCTCCGTGGGCTGACTCTTGACGACTTGACACTGGCTGCTCCCTGTGGCTTGCTGGTGCCGGGGCTACAGCGGGACTGACCAGGCTGTGGCTGTGGACGGGGTGTCAAGATGAGCAGCATGGGTGCACTGCCACTGAGGTGGCACAGAAGATGCGACAGCAAAAAAAAAAACAGATTTATGAAAGCAGCAGCAGCAGACGCGATTTGTTTCAACTACATGATACAATAGCAAGTATTACTACTTTTGCCTTTGTCATTTGAATTTATTATTGTTGCTGTTATGGAATTTGTTATTGCTACTGCCATTTCAGCTGCTACTGCTATTACTGTTTTTATAGATAACAACAATGACAATAGTGACGATAATGGTGATAGTTGTGGTAATGATGATCATGTTGAAGATGATGATGGTGATGATACTGATGATGATGATGATGATGATGATGATGATGTAGCATGATGATGGCAATGACAAAGTGGATGACAATGCTAAATAGAAATACCAAGAATAATCCTCTATATTGTTGAAAGTTTTTGTACATAATGCAGTTGCAGTGGGTATTCAAATAGATAAACAAACAATGCCATAAATGCATAAAGAATAAGTGAAATAATAAATGAATGTAATGAACAATGAAAATCAGTCAATAGAATTGGCAATCAAAGAAGTTTGTGAATACATTACAAGTAACCGAAATGATGAATAAACATACAATTTCAAAAGAGTTGGATGACTGAACAAATGGCAAGATTTTTCTACACTTCATCGACCAAACCATACTCCATTTTTCCCATCGCATCCCTCATACCCCTATCCCCAATCCCCCACCCCCTTTCCACAACTTCCACCCAACTCAACTTCCATCCCACTTCCCACCAACCCCTTTCCCTCTCTCCTAAATCGCACAATTCAGTGTAACTAGATCGCAGCACATTGATTATCTCCTTCACCCATTCCTACCAAGAAAGCAAACATCACGTCACAAAACCCACAAAGAATGACAGGGAAGATCAGATCAAATCACAGAGGTGTAAACGTTTCTTACAGATTTGATGAGCATTGTTAAATCAGCAGGAAACATCCACAGACAGGAATGGGCAGTGAAGCGGTGTGAATGCGATATGAAAGGAGGCGCTCACTCAGAAGTAACATGTCGACACATTTATAGCGTCTGGCTGGAGGGGCATCACGACATGAGTTGTACAGAAGATTGGACAACGTCTACATCCTCAATAGGGGGTTGTTAGTCTTGATATAAGACATATCGGCCGTAAACGTCATGTTAGGAGTGCTTGTCTCCCTTCTTACAGACTAGGAATTATATTTCTAAGGGATGTGCTGCAATGCTTCAGATCGTTTGGGGAGGGGGTGGTGGTCTTCAGAAACTGGTGACTATATCCAGTAAGGGAAATGTGTCTAGTTTGGGAAACTTATTTACAATTGATAAAATACAGCAATGAAATTAGAATAAAATTAACAGTTACACTGCAATTTGTGATAACTGTACATGCAATATATGTTCAAAAAGAAACGTGAATATTTGGCTGTTAAATATATTAAAACATGTTGGCGTGCACATGTTCTTGTGGATTCACGCACATGCACACAAACACATTTGCGCGTGCACACACACACACACACACACACACACACACACACACACACACACACACACACACACACACACACACATGCACCTACACACACATTCGTTTGTATCACTAAAAAGATTTCATTTTTCCATGCAATAACGTTACAGCATAGACAGCAGTCAATTGTTTTAACAAAGATTTCACAATGTTGATATTCAGTGACGAAAATGTGAAATAGTTTTGCTAGGCAGACATTTGATCTGGATCTGTAATAAAATGAAATGGATTCGTCCTTCAGCCACAGTTCATCTTCCCACCATGTTTCCTTTGAGTGGATTCATTAGTTTTAGTGTAATCTGGTGGACAAACCATCCTACGAACACATGGACGCAATTCAAGACAAAATCTTCATGGTAAAGTACCAACAACACATCATATGTCAAGTAAACAATGATGCCAGGCACGTACCAACTAAAAGAACAGCAACACCAAACTCATCAACATCCATGAATACAAGTATAGTATCAACATCGTAGCAGAACTAAAAGCTCCAATTATTTACTACTTCGTGTTTGATACGGTCATGTCTTTTTTATCCAAATGGTTTATCATTTTAGTCCGGCTGGCTGTCAACATATAGCAGGGGGGGGGGGGGGGGGGGGGGGGGGGAGGGGGGACAGGTGGTTGGAATTTTCATCCCAAAAATGCAACAATAACGACAAAAAAGATGAACAAACAACAAAAACAATTACACCTATCGCAGCTGTAGTTTAAATCCTGTAGTCGTTAAACTATCGCAGCTGAAGTATTGTCAACTTAAAAGGAGATAAAAATAAGCCTGCGCTCAGAGCCACGGACATTCCTCACATGAATATCATAAATAACCCTAAATAACAAATGTAAAAAAAAAAAGTTGAATGGACTTTGGAGAAATACTTTTTTTTGTGACCTTTGTTCGTTTTTCTTTTTTCTTTCTTTCATGTTTCTCCCCCAACATCCAAGGTACATTTCTTGAGAAACTTACCAAAGACAAAATAATACAAACAAACAAATCAATAGATAAATAAATAAACACATTACCATATCTTGCAATGATGATAAACTGAAAACAATCCTTTGATCCATCATAAATAATTAAATGAATGGATAAGTAAGTAAATAAATAAACAAATAAATAAAACACCCCATCTTGTAATAATGAAAACTCTGAAAAAGAATCCTTGGATCCACTTTTCAATCGAAGTCTGCCCCCCCCCCCCCCCTCCCCAGCTTCCATCCCTCCAAGAGTTTAACGGGTTCATCCATCTGTCCACCAATTGGTTTAGCCATTTATGCTTGATCTTGCCAACAGACAAAGCGACTGGTTTGGATGAAAATATAGTCCTCTTGGCGGGAGAAATCGTCGGGAAAACTAGAATAATGACCATGATAAGTGCAAAACAATGGGTCATACAGTCAGGTGGTGCATTACTTGCTACAATAAAACGAAATTCCCCTCCTCATTCTGAAGAATCTCTCCACACGCACATCTACCAACGAAACCGACTAGAAGACTTTGGAGAAATACTGATTTTGTGAGAGATGGATGACCAAGCAGATGACAAACATTCTCAATGCGCTCACCCATCACTCTGTCCCCCATCTCTCTCACTACACCACTCACCACCACCACCACCACCAATACCACTCCACACACACTTCCAACCACTACCATGCTCTTCAGCCCTATCCCACTTCCCATCTAACATCTTTCCTTAGTTCATAAATCACGTGAGTCAGTATAACTAGATAGGAAAGCATTCATCCTCTCTTTCACCGATCTCAACCGAGAAAAACAAAGGTTTTCCTTTTTTTTTTTTTTTTTTTTTGCTTTCCAGACACCTGAACACCACATCGCATACACCACAATATATAACAGGAAGATCAGATCCAATCACAGAGGCGTGAACCATTCTTGAACGTTTGATGAGCATTGTTAAATCGGCGGTAAACATCCACAGACAGGAATGGGCAGTGAGGCGGTGCGAGCACTAGATGAAATGAGGCGCTCACTCAGAAGTAACATATCCACACATTTATAGCGTCTGGCTGGAGGGGCATCAAGGCATGAGGTGTACAGATGATTGGACAACGTTCTACGTCCTCTATAGCGGGTCGTTAGTGTTAGTTTAAGCGAAATCAGCCATAAACGCCATGTCAGGACTTTGTACCTTCCTCCTAGCACAACTATAAGTTACATTGCTATGGGATGTGCTGCTAAGTTTATGATTATTGTTTTTTTCTCCAAAAGCCTGTAACTACGTTTCAGCCATAGAAATGAGTCGAATGTTGATGTCGAGCTTGAGAAACATTTTCCTTTGATTTATAAAATACAGAGATTAAAACTAAGAAATATTGCATGTTGAAACGAAATCTATTTAAATTTCACTGTTACACTGGAGTCTGTGATAACTGTGGATGCAGAACATGTCCATTACAAGAACCCCCACCAGCACTGCAACCACCACCACCACCATTCCCATAAAAAGAAACTTTTCTCTTTTCCTTGAGACTCAGACAACAGTCATTCCGACATAATTATTAGCATGAAAGCTCATATCAGATTACTGAGGCAGAAGTATATCTTAAAAGTTTGATTGGCAGTTGTGTGATTGGTGGGAACAGTTACCAGCAGTTTGGGCGCTGAGGCAGTGGAAGTTCTAGATGGAAACAGGGTGCTCACTCTGAAGTAATATATCAACACACTTACAGTGTCTGGCCAGAGAGGCATTAAGGCATGAGATGTGCGGAAGATTGGACAACGTCTACGTCCTCTATGTAGAGTTGCCAGAGGTGGTTTGAGTTACATCAGCTTGCAAATGTCATGTCCGGATGATATTTCTCCTGTCCATGATGACCAGAAGATCCCTTGTATGGCATCGTCCTGCTTTGTCAGCAGTCTTATTCTCCACAGAAACTGTAAGTGAGCACACGAAATATTTGGAAATTTGAAAAAAGGAAATTTGAGGTATTTTGAGGTTCACGATATCGTTCTGTAGAAAAGAAATGTGTTCATTGTGTGTAATACAAAAATCGATACCAGTGTTTGTTTGCATAAAGCATTGCACAAATGAAATACACTTATATTTTCCTTTAATGTTCAGAGTACGTGCCATCTATCGAGATCTAAACCGCCCTTCCCTCCTAAACAAATCTCTATTAAACGTGCAAACAAATATATACTGTCATACTCTCTCTCTCTCTCTCTCTCACACACACACACACACACACACACACACACACACACACACACACACACACACACTCACGCGCGCGCGCACACCACACACACACACTCTCTCTCTCTCTCTCTCTCTCTCTCTCTCTCTCTCTCACACACACACACACACACACACACACACACACAAAGAGGAGGAACGATGAGGGGGGAGGGGGGGGGGGACGGCTAGTCTCTAAATCTGCCCCTTTCCCTTTCCATTTAAAATTCATTTCAACTCCCATACAATCAAATCAATGTTGATGACGTGGATTTGAATCAGACAAAAAAACAACTGAACCATAGACAAGGCTGGTTAAACCTCATCTTTCCCATGTTTACATATTTCAAAATATTTTTCTGAGTACATGAATATCACAGGTGCAAGAATTAAGCGTATAACAGAGAGGGAGGGAGAGAGAGAGAGAGAGAGAGAGAGAGAGAGAGAGAGAGAGAGAGAGAGAGAGAGAGAGGGAGACGGGTGCACGGATGGAGGAATGGATGAATAGTTAGACAGAGAGATATACAGCTAGACAGACAGATATAGACAACAAAGGAGCCCGTGGTCAAATGGAGAGTGCATTTGTCAGCATAGCTGAAGGTCATGAGGTCGTCAGATTCTTTCAGATTGAAACATCTGTCTGTCCATCCAACAGTAAATGGATATCTGATTCAGTTTAGGGAAGCTTTAAAGCCGGCAGAAAAGTTTATATGTAAGGTGTTTATATATATACAGAAAGAGGGAGAGAGAAAGAGAGAGAGAGAGAGAGAGAGAGAGAGAGAGAGAGAGAGAGAGAGAGAGAGAGAGAGAGAGAGAGCAGAGACAGATAGATAGATAGATAGATAGATAGATAGATAGATAGATTCTCCTGGCCCTGTAACTGATGTAAAACAAACTAAAACAAATTACTGGCTACGTTTTTTGTGGCGGGGCTACTCCATTCCTAGGAAGAAAAAAAATAAAATAAAAGAGAAACAAGAAATGATAGATACTTGCTGCAAGAAGACCAACAACTACCAACAAATATTTGCCACATTTGTTTATAGTTACTGGTCAAGTGTAATTTGAAGTGGCTATTTTTCATTCGTATAACTGTTTGTGTGTTTGTTTGTTTTTTTGTGCATCGTTCTGGCTGTTGTTAATGTTGCTAGACACGTATTTCTCTTTCTCTTCGTCTACCCTGTCTACGTCATTTGTCCCAATACCTGCCAATACCTAATCATGTCTTTGTTTTAATTAGTTAGCTCCTTAGACAATGTGGCCTATAGCCAGCTGACGCTTGTAAATAAAACCCCAAGAGGTACTCTGGGAATGGGTTGATCTTTATTTTTTAAAAAAAAATGTGTACTACTAGGGTATTTCACTTGTGTAGATATGCATATATCAGATGTGGGTTTGAAAAGTATTGACATGGGTGATAAGTTGAGTGTAAAAGTTTTTTTTTTTAATAAGTGTCTAATATCATCTGGCGATGAAAAGACGTTAAATAAACCACTGAACTGAACTGGGAAAGGCGGGGGGAGGGGGGGGGGAGAGAAAGACATAGAGATGGAGAAGGGAAGCAGGGAGGTAAATGGTGTAAGAGAGAGGTGGAGGAGGCTGGGAAAAGGAAGGGGCGAAGATGCTGGGCGAGCAGAGAAGCGGTAAACTATCTGAAATGTTTTACGCGTCTTGGTGGCTGGGAACCAAGTAGACAGGGTTTGGTGGGCGAGAAGAGGGCATGGCATGGTAATGGGGGTTGCTGATGAGACGGGCGCTCACTCAGAACTAACATATCGGCACATTTACAGCGTCTGGGTGGACAGTCATCAGGCCGTGAGAGACGCAATGGAAGATTGCACATCGCCTCCTCAGTCACTTGAGAAAATTGAGGAGAGTTAGAGGAGTTTGACCTGGTAGCAAGTTTTGCTCATAAAGTACAATGTTGTGCGAGCCTAGAGGGACAATGGCCTATACGTAGGGCACATAAGCATATCTAATGTGACGGAAATAAGACAAAATGTTGTGGAAAGTTTGGCATTTGTAATTTCACTTGTTTAGAGGGGTGATGGGGGGGGGGGGGGGGGGGGGGAGGGGGGGAGATAGGAACACTGAAGAACTTAGGAAAAGGCGGTTTCATTTTGCAGTCAGAATTGGTGTTTAAGTGTGGTTGTTTGTCACAGTTTGAGACTCTGTCACAAATGTGTATGGGCTTGTCTGAACATTTATGTCTGAGACAGAGAAAGGTAAACACACGCACGGTGGCACAGAGAGAGAGAGAGAGAGAGAGAGAGAGAGAGAGAGAGAGAGAGAGAGGAGAGAGAGAGAGAGAGAGCAACAGAAACACACACACACACACAATATATATATATATATATATATATATATATATATAAAACATACATATACGCGCACGCGCGGGTGTGTTTTGTGGGTATGTGTGTGTGTGTGTGTGTGTGTGTGTGTGTGTGTGTGTGGTGTGTGTGTGTGTGTGTGTGTGTGTTACATGCACGTGCGCACAGAGTCATACATTATTCAAGACACAGACAGACATTCGTCTTCAAAATGTCTCCCCGGAGCATTGAAGACCTCCGCGGCACGTGCACACAGGCAATGACCTGTCTGAGAACTGTGGTAATTCTGGGAAAACTCCTTCTCCTTGGAGACCTACGAACACTGAAATAGAAACACAGATTAAACTGGTTGCAAGCTGGGAAGTTATCTTGGAATATGGTTAAAATGGACATAGCACATCACTGTCTATTTCTCTGTCTCTGTTCATCTGCATGTGTATCAATGCATAAGCCTGTGTCAGTGACTCAGTCTTTAGGGATTTGTTTTTTTTTTAACTGAACAATTAGGACGTTCTAGCCTTGTTCCAATTTAGTAACTTCGTGTGTAAAAACATATCTGTATTGACTTCCACATGTATCTAGCAGCCACTAATTCGTTAGAGTTGTTTGTTTTTTTTTTTCTGTTTGGTTAATTGATCTTCTCTCTCTCTCTCTCTCCCTCTCTCTCTCTTTTCTCTCTCTCTCTCTCTCTCTCTCTCTCTCTCTGTTTGATTTGATGTTGTTTATTTGTGTAATCATGTTTTGATGCATACGTTGTATCATTTAGCCCAGCTTCGTGGAATAGTAACGGCAAGTATGAACAATAGTAACGGCAAGTATGAACAATAGTAACGGCAAGTATGAACAATAGTAACGGCAAGTGATGAAACAAAGGATAACTAAGCCAAGACTTTTACCATCATGAAATAAAGAATCATTGTCATTGTCGTTGTTATTCTCTTCTCTCTCTCTCTCTCTCTCTCTCTCTCTCTCTCTCTCTTGTGTGTGTGTGTGTGTGTGTGTGTGTGTGTGTGTGTGTGTGTGTGTGTGTGTGTGTGTGTCTCAATGTCTGTCTGTGTGAAAATTCTGGCATTAAACCCCACTGAGAGGCCGAGACAATAACAAGATGCAAAACAAAATGTAAGATTGCTTTCGACCCCCAAGCCTTTTTCAAACATTAAACAATAAAGAACAGACCAAAACGTAACATAACTGAACAATAAAGGACGGACCAAGAAGTACATATGACATAAGACGGACAGAGAACATACTGAACAATAAAGGACGACCAAGAAGTAACATGATGACGTGAGACGGCCAGAAGTAATGAGACAGTAAGGACGGACCAAGAAGTAACATGATGAACAGTAAAGGACGGACCAAGAAGTAACATGATGACATTAAAGGAGGACAGAAGAACATGATGAACAGTAGAGGACGGACCAAGCAGTAACAGTGAACAATAAAGGAGACAGAAGTCATATGAACATAAGAACAGACTGAAGAACATGATGACAAAGGACGACAAGAAGTAACATGACTGAACAATAAAGGACGGACCAAGAAGTAACATGACTTGAACAATAAAGGACGGACCAAGAAGTAACATGACTGAACAATAAAGGACGGACCAAGAAGTAACATGACTGAACAATAAAGGACGGACCAAGAAGTAACATGATTGAACAATAAAGGACGGACCAAGAAGTAACATGATTGAACAATAAAGGACAGACTAGAAGTAACATGACTGACATAAAGGAGGCAAGAAGTAACATGATTGAACAATAAAGGACGGACCAAGAAGTAACATGATGAACAATAAGGAGACTAAGTAAATGATTGACAAAGACGGACCAAAGACATGATGACAATAAGACGGACAGAAGCAACATGATTGAACAATAAAGGACGGACCAAGAAGTAACATGATTGAACAATAAAGGACGGACCAAGAAGTAACATGATTGAACAATAAAGGACGGACCAAGAAGTAACATGATTGAACAATAAGGACGACCAAGAGTAACAGATTCACAAAGACGACAAGAAGTAACATGACTGAACAGTAGAGGACGGACCAAGAAGTAACTGATGAACAGTAGAGGACAGTGTACATGACGAATAAAGGACGGACCAAGAAGTAACATGATTGAACAATAAAGGACGAGACCAGAAGTAACATGACTGAACAATAAAGGACGGACCAAGAAGTAACATGATTGAACAATAAAGGACGGACCAAGAAGTAACATGACTGAACAATAAAGGACGGACCAGAAGTAACATGATTGAACAATAAAGGACGGACCAAGAAGTAACATGACTGAACATAGAGGACAGAAGTAACATGAGACAGAAGACGACAAGAAGTAACTAACTGACAATAAAGGACAGACAGAAGTAATATGAGAACAATAGGACGACAGAAGTACATGATTTAACATAAAGAGGAAGAAGTAACATGAACTTGAAATGGCCTGCTAAGTCAACCTGAAGGTTTTCGTCATGTCTTGACCTCAGTGTCTAAAGGAGCCTATCATTTCGTCCTGTATGTTGTCATGTTCTTTCTCTGGCTTTGAATTCCCATGTTTTGGCGGTTCTTTTCATCTACTTCGGTCAACATCTGCTGCAGTCCTGCCCGCTCCACCAAGCGCTTCGAGAGAAAACCTGGCCCGACCCAATACCAGTGGCCCGGAAGCTCTACGGAGGACTGGAGGACCTGCGACGTACTGCCACCTTTGTCGAGGAGACGGGGGAATCCATCTAAAGACATGACGAACGAGACAACAACATCTACTTCGGTCCATTAATTTCATTCAACATCCATATGGTCGTGTAAAGTTACATTCTGATCGTATGTTTCTTTTTCAACTTCCTTTACAGGTGCTTGTGTTGTCCTGGCCCATGTTGAGCAAAAACAATTATTTGCACACAGAATGCAAGCTTGGTGTACACTTGTCATCCATACCATCTGCCCGTGGGGTCTACTTTTCCGAAGAATGATGATGATGCAACATGTACAATAGACCATGCAAGAGTTCATACGAAGAACTTTAGGGTATAGCCTCTTTCAAGGGCAGCTTAAATTAAAGGGAATGGATCAGAATAGACGTTGAAATCAATGGCGGAAAATGTCCGTCAAATAGATGGGCAACTTTTGTGACCCAGTAACGCCAGAGTCCAATCCAGCTCTCTATTAACTGAGCTATTTTGCCCCCCCCCCCCCCCAAACCCCCACCCCCATCTCCCTCACCCCCTATTCTCTGCATTAAGCTGAAGACATCTATGGTAGTTTTTTTTTTTTTTTACCATATTTAGCATTGTTTTCAACTTTCGTCAAGAGGTCACAGTGCGCGATCTAGTCCAAATATCTCAGTTCACCTGTTGAGCCAGCAGGCCACAGCGTACGGGTGGTTACAGAAAATAAGATAGATAATAGATGGATAGAAAAAATAGAGAGAAAGACAGAGAAAGAGATAGATGATAGATAGATAGATAGATAGATAGATAGATAGATAGATACAAAACTAGATAGATAGATGATATAATGATAGAAAGATGATAGATAGAATGATAGAAAGATAATAGATAGATAGATAGACAGACAAACAGATAGATAGATAGACAGATAGATAGACAGATGAGAGAGAGAGATAGACAGACAGACAGACAGACAGAAGATACAAAACTAGACAGACAGGTGATAGAATGATAGAAAAATGATAGAATGATAGAAAGATGATAGATAGACAGACAGACAGACAGACAGACATAGATAGATAGATAGATAGATAGATAGATAGATAGATAGGATAGATAGATAGACAGACAGACAGACATAACAGTTCCCATATAATTGAAGTGATACAAACAAAAACAGATCGTTGGCTACATTTTGTTGGTAGAGATGCACAATGCTCAGGATTATACAGGAAAAAATGATAGGGGCACATGCTGCAGGAAACCAACAAATGCTAACAAATATATGCCACTGTTTGTTTGTAAATACTGGCCAAGCGTGGTTTGAACTTGTTACTGTCCATCATTTTCGTTGTTTTTGTTTGACTTTGTTCAAAACAAAAAAAAAAACATGGTAGGTAGGCACTCAAGGTCTGACCAGAACGTTGGGCTAATGAGTAGGTCAGACATCCGCTGAGTCGTAGCCACGAGACCTCTTCTTCAATTTCTCATCTGAGTTGTTAATTCATTTATTCATCAGCTTCAAATCATGCGTAGTGTGGTCTCAAATCTTAGTGGATGTGGTGTAGCGTATATGGACTAGTCCGCACGCAGTGACGCCTCCTTGATGAAACTGAAACTGAACTGAATTGTTCAAATTGTTCCGATGTGAAAAAAAAAATCTGAAGAATCACTTCACAGACAAGAGCAAAGCCTCTATACCATAGACCAACTTTCAGTTCTAAATTCAAGAGAGGAAGTGGCTGCATATCCAGACTTAAAGGAAGAGCAAGAAACATCACCAACCAAACAAACATTGGAATAATCTCAAGGCCAACATTGCGAAGACTCCTAGAGATTGGGGCAGACTCACACTGGGCCTTTCCAATAACAGACACAAAATTATCAAACACATGTGAACTGATATAAGACTGAATCTCTCAGGGTCCCAAGTTATACTGTAGACGTGTGTGTGCACGCGCGCGCGCGCGCGCACACACACACACACACACACTCACACACATGCGTGCGTGCATAGATGTGCTTGCTCCTATGCGCACACACATGCACACGCGTGCATGCGCACATACACACACGCGTGCACACATACACGCCCACTCACGAACGTGCACGCGCATACACATACGCATATGCACATATGCCCACATACAAAGCACGCACACATACACACGTACACGCAGATACGTGTGTATGCTCACACAAGCCCACACATCACACACACACACACACACACACACACACACACACACACACACACACACACACACACGCACATGCACTTCTGCACACGCATACAAATGCGCGCGTGCACACACACACACACACACACACACACACACACACACACACACACACACACACATTGTGCGCGCACACACACACACACCTACACACACAACTGCGCACACACGTGTGCGCACACACACACACATGCATACGCATACACGCACGTCATGTTAACACACACACAATCGCACACACACACACACACACACACACACACACACACACACACACACATACACACGGGCCCATGCCCACACACCCATACACACACATGTGTACACTATCTACACACATATACAATGAAATAATGGCACAACCAATGGTAGGTAGGTACTCAAGGTCTGACTGGCGCGATGGGCTGATGCGTAGGTCAGACATCTGCAAAGTCATAGCCACGAGATTGTCGTCTTAAATTCTCTCATCTTAGTCATTAATTCATTTATCCATCAGCTAGCTTGAAATCATGCGCAGTGTGGTTTCAAAACTTAGCGGATGTGGTGTAGCGTATTATTATGGAGTAGTCCGCACGCAGTGACGCCCCCCTGACGAAACTGAAACTGAAACTGTTGTTACTGTCGCGACAAACGTCTCTCCTTTTTCTCTTCATTCACATTGTCTGCATCATCAATTCTACTCTGCCAATACCCAACCCTCTCGTTGCTATCATCAGTTTGGTTTTTAAATTATTTTGGCTATAGCCCTGCTAAAATTTATAAACAAAAACAAAAGCCAGACAGAAAATCCAGGAGACAGGATGATATAGGGACAGGGAAGGAAAAGGGTGAATGGGGGTGAAGGGGGGAGGGGGTCCACGGGGCTGGGGAGAGGGAGGGAAAAAAGAGCTGGGGGGGGGGGGGGGGAGAAGCTGTGAAACATCTTAAACGGTTTATGCTCCTGTAGACACGGCTTGGTGGGGGGGGGCGAGAAGAGGGCATGACAAGGTGATGAGGGGGGAGGGGGTTGCTGATGAGACGGGCGCTCACTCAGAACTAACATATCGACACATTTACAGCGTCTGGGTGGACAGTCAGCAAGCCGTGAGAGACGCAATGGAAGATTGCACATCGTGTTTTCGCTTACTGAAGGAAGATAGGGAGCGGTGGGCTGGCTGGAGATTACAGGAGTTTTCTGGCACCAAGCTTTGCTCGTAAAGTACACTGCTTTGTCGGCTATGAAGGACACTGACCTGCATGTTGGATACATGAGTACGTATGATGTGACAGAAATAAGACAAATGTTGTGGAGGTTATGGTTGTCTGTGATTTTTTTTTTTTTTGGTGGTAAACACTGCCGAACTCAAGAAAATGCAGTTTTACGACTGCTGACAGAAATGGGGTTCAAATGGGCATGTGCGTCTCAGGTTGTGTTTCTGTCACGCACGTACGTAGGTTTTTTTACTGGACGATTATGTTTGAGAGAGAGAGAAAGAGAAATAAACCGAGACACACAGACACACAGACGGACAGACCACCAGACAGACAGACAGAGAGACGGACTGACAGACAGACAGAATCATGTCCACTCAGCAGCAGGCACTGTTACAAAGGCACACATGCATACACACACACACACACACACACACACACACACACACACACACACACACACACACACACACACACGGGTGATGATCTGCAGCAGGATGTGTCAGTGTTTAAAATGCCTGCAGTGAGAGCTGAACTAACTCATAATTCAAACATGCCAGCGTTCAGCTCCTGACTTATCATATCCCAGGGGAAAGACTAATGATGTGGCAGCAGGAATGCCTAATATGTATCTTCCGGTCATCGGAGATTTAAAAAGAAAAAAAAAGCTTACAGCCATGACATGACATTTACAGCGGTTATATCTCACACCACCACTGAGTACCCCTGAGGGGTGACAGACGTTGTCCAATCTCTTACACATCTCACAACTTGACGCTTCCCCACCGCCCACGACACTGTAAGACAGCTTTGTTCCGAGCCAGCGCGCTGCAACTCTCCCACCACTCACAGTGCTTCGCTGCCTCTCTCCTCTGACAATGTTTCTCGGCGATTACACAGCACTTTTTGCCAAACTTTCAAGGTACCTTCCAGCCTCTGTGATTTCATCTTCTTTCTTGTTTTTATTCATCAAAGCGGACATGACTGCTGTTCATCAGCTAAAAAACATGAAAATTTTCGGGAACTGTCAAGTCATGTTGTTTAACGCGCAGCCGACCACTGTGACCACGTGAGGGCTGGTTTGGGAGGGCGAGGGGGAGGGGAGGCTAGGATGGGTGGTTGAAGGACATGGTACGAGTTGTGAAAATGAAGAGTACGTGGTTAAGTAAAATATTCTAGTACGTGGTTAAGCAAAATATTCTAGGACAGACATAGTGAATGGATGGAGTCTCCAGGTCAATGCATAGGTTTCTTTACAGAGAGTTTGTCCATAAAACACCACGAATGTTAAATATTAGTGTTAGTGCACCGCCCAAAAAAAAAAACCTGGACAAACGAATCTCAAGACAAAACACTTTTTTTTTTTCTTTTGTCTTGTGATTCGTTTGTCCACGTTTTTTTTTTTTTTGGGGGGGGGCGGTGCCTAACACTAATATTTAAAATTTTGTTTAGATTTCGCCTGCAGTCGCCTCACTTTGCAACTAGACATAAAACATGGTTTGAAACTAAAATCAAGTATGCAAGGTATATAGTATAAACGCGAAATAAAGGTACAAGCAAAGTAAGTCGATCAAAAGGACAACACGCCACATTTCCATCATTCCTTTACTGGCCCATCCAACCACATGACCCCTCTTTTTCTAGTCCCCATATTCCTCTCCCTCACACCCCTCCCCACGCTGCAAAACTAGGCCTAATTACATCAGAATCTCTGTTTTTCTATCACCACCATCAGCAACTTGCCACAACCACTACTTCTTCAAGAAAAGAAATAGTTCTCTTTCCATGACATCTGGACAAAAAGTACATGCACCATGATGAATAACTAGGACGTTCACATCAAGTTATTAAAGGAAGAACTATATTTAGAAACTGTGATGAGCAGTTGTGTATTCGTTGGAAACATTAACTGGTTGTAGGGGCATCGAGGCAGTGCACCTGCTGGGTGAAATAGGGCACTCACTCAGAAATAATATATGGACACACTCGCAGTGTCTGACTAGAAAGGCATTAAGGCAATGAGGTGTGCAGAAGATTGAACAATGTCTATGTCCTCTGCAAGCGATCGCTAGCGGTCTGTTTCCAGTGCATCCACTGTGAATGTCAAGTCAGGGATCTATTTCTTCTTCCCATAATGATCAGAAGTGTCGTTGCATTGAAATCGACATGTCTTATGAATGATTGGCTCTTCCTGGAAGTGGTAAGTGAGTACACACACTGTTCGGAAAGTTGGAGAAAAACAAGGAATAAGCCTTCTGTCTTTGTGGTATCGTGAAGTTTCAGACATTGTTCTCACACACAAAAAGATTGTGTGTTGAATGTTTGTAAGACCAAAAGTGATACCACGGCAAGTTCCTGTCAAGGATCACACAACTACAATATACTTACAGTTCAGCTCTCTCTCTCTCTCTCTCTCTCTCTCTCTCTCTCTCTGTGTGTGTGTGTGTGTGTGTGTGTGTGTGGTGAGAGAGAGAGAGAGAGAGAGAGAGAGAGAGAGAGAGTGTGGGTGTGACTGTGTGTGTGTATGTGTGTGACTCCGTGTGTGTGTGTGTGTGTGTGTGTGTGTGTGTGTGTGTGTGTGTGTGTGTGTGTGGGGTGTGTGATGGACATAAATATGAGGAGCTGTCGGCATCTAATATGCACCATTATTTTTCCGCTAGAGAGAGAGAGAGAGAGAGAGAGAGAGAGAGAGAGACAGACAGACAGGACAGACAGACAGACAGACAGACAGACAGACAGACAGATATCAAATTTGACTGGCCATGTGATTTATCCACACACCTGCCCAGCTTTCAACCACCGCGCCCTTTGCCAATCACGCTAAGCACATGACCCTCATGCCCTCTCACCCAAATCAACTGAAATACAGGGAGAAAGAGCCTTGAGTTTGATTCCCAATCCTCTTTGCTTCTCTGACAGTTTTCGCCCCTTGCACATCGTCCTCGGACTTCAGCGGAAAAACATGTGTTCCTGGTCTCTGAGCCTAATGGCCATAGCACAGTACACTGCCAGAGGTTCAGCATGTCTGGCGCAGGGCATGATGGAAGGTGGTGCCCACCCTTACCTTCTGCCGCCTTTAACCTTCCCTGGAATGAATCAGGTACACGTTTATTGCTGGGTGAATACAAAGGGTTTGGAAGCCCAGAACATCCGACTCCATAAGTGGTTCGAACTCGCGTCCACCATCCTTGCAAGCAGTTGCTCAAACCATTTGAGTACAGGTCACCTTCACTGAATTATAAAGAAAATAAATAAATAAACAAAAATTAAAAATTTGGCTACGTTTTGGGGTGAGGACCTACCCTGTCCGTATGAATGAAGATTATAGGAAAACAAATATGATAGAGACACACGTTGCAAAAAGACAAGTTCTAACAAATATCATTAACAGATAAGTGTTTTAAAGTTGTTGTTCTCCCATCTTTATCTTGTTTGTGCATGTTTTGTTGTAGTTGCGATTGTTGCCTGTACATTTCTTTCCTGGCTTCTTCGTCTGCTCCGTCTATATCACTCCTCTCACAGTACCAACACCTGTCTCTTTGTCATTGTTGCAATCACTTAAGTCTTTAAATCATGTTGCCTATACACCAACTGAAACTCTTAAACAAAAGCAATCTAGAGGTATTCCATAACACTCATGGAACAAAAGTCTGTCCCCTCTCGGCACTTCCGGCGCAGACTACCTACAGGCACGTGTTGCTGAAAACTTATTATTCTTACCTTTAGGCTGGACTTAACTTGCTAGTACTTGGTAATCCGGCCCTTCCGACTCAAAACATGCTGACAGCGTCTCGGTAGAGAGTCGTAGAGGGAGTGGAGGTAGGCAACAGTCAGTTGATTCCAGCAAGTGGTGAGTGCATAGCGCAGATCTGCGACAGTACTGATGAGGCGAATGTTTTTTTCTCACGTGAGTCTTGAGGACTTGCCACACGTTCTCGATCGGATTTAGATCTGGACTTTGAGGGGGCCCGAAAAACACGGGAACTCTGTGCTATCGCTTCCAGGTCTCGGTGTGAGTCGAACGGTGAACAGAGGCGTTGTCTTTCTGCTGGTACCAACATTTGTTTGGGTAGTGGTCGGAAACAAACGGCAGAAAGGTGTTTTCCAGCACATCAGTGTACTTCTGACTGTTCATATTGCCTTCCACACACAACAGTGGTCCAACTCTGTCATACGAAATGCATCCTCACACCATCAATTTCAATGTAGTCTTCGGGCCAAGATGGACGCTGCACAAAGAAAGCACTGATCACTTCTCTTCGACTTTCCACCATAGTTTTACACGTCCATTGGGTTTGATCACAATGGTCATTTCATCACTGAAAATAACATTCTTCCACTGATCGTTCACAGTCCAGTGAAGTTTACTCCTACAGTACTGCAGCCGCTTCTTTCTGTTCACTTCCTTGATGACTAGTTTCTTCACTGGAGGGTGCTTTCAATAGCCTCAATAGCCAAGTCTATGCAGATTTCACTTGATCGTCTTTTGGCTGACTTCAACGGAGGCTGACGCATGAAATTCGGCTGAAATTTCAGAAACTGTGGCAGATCTGTCCCGTTTTACGATCTTTGATAGCGCAGACACGCACCTGTTTGTGAACACTCTGGGCCTACCACTCCTAAGTTTGTTTTCTACTGTTTTTCTGTCACAATAGCGCTTGTAAACTTTCCCGATGGTTGACCTGTTCAACATATTTGCCGCCTCAAACACCCGAAGCCCCTGCTCTATTAACGACACAATGTATTTTTTCGTCTCCTCTGTGAGCTGTTTGTTTGCCGATGCCATGCCAGATCTAACAGCAAACCGCAAGCACCAAACGGCAGTTCAACGATTTGTTTTTACTTCACACAAAAGAGTACACTTGTGAAAATGATGTCAGTGGTTTTCGGTACACAAACGTCACCAACGCTGAAATATTGGCTAGACAATCCAGTGGAAACAACCACTTCAAATCTGTCCGCCATTAGAGGGGACAGACTTTTGTCCCTTTACCTGTAAGTAGGGAGAGAATGAGACGGGGGGGGGGGGGGGGGGGTAGAAGGTATGACCTGGAGGGGAAGAAGCCGGAGAGTGTGCAGGGAAAGGAAGGGTAGAAGGACCTGATGAACACAGAGGCAGACACGTATCTTCAATGTTGTGTTATGGTGGCTGACAAAACCAGCAGACAAGGTTGATGGAGTGAGACAGAGGACACGCTAAGGTCACGAGAAGTACTGATGAAATGGGCGACCACTCAGAACTAACATTATTGACACATGTACAGTTGTCTCCCTTGACAGTCACCGAGCCGTGAGAGCAGGGGCAGACTGAACCTTTGCTCGCTCTTTGTATGTGTGTGTGGGGGGGGGGGGGGGGGGGGGGGATGTTATGAAGTTTCACACAATGCGAAAATTGGCACGTGACTTACATCGCTGTACCAGCTTTAAAAGACAATGACCCACGAGCTGGACAGATGAACATGTCGGATGTGTCAGTGGTCAAATATCACTGCCAATGTTGTGGGTTCGTTTTATTGAGTTTTGGGAGTAGCTGGGGGACAGCGGCGAATGTAGAAAAGAGCGTTTGACTCCGGGTCTGCTGTTCGTTTTGACTCTCCTCTCTCTCTCTCTCTCTCTCTCTCTCTCTCTCTCTCTCTCTCTCTCTTTCTCTCTCTCTCCACACACACACACACACACACACACACACACACACACACACACACACACACACGTGTACGGGCGCACACACACACACACACACACGCGCGCGCACACAAAGAGAGAGAGAGACAGACAGACAGACACACCAAGACACGTAGACATAGATATCTTATTCATAAAGGCCATAGCCCCTTAGAAGGGGAGTGTACATGGAAAAGATATAAAGTCTCAAGACTTATTGCCTAACAATTTTAAATACAGACTTCTTCTCTTGAATGCTTTGTTCAAACATAGCATTAGCTGCTTAACAATATTCTCATTTGTTGACGACATTAACATAACAAGTTTAAACAAGCGAGGTTGTTTGAAATATTTATGTGGAATACATCGTTGACAGAGAGAGAGAGAGGAGAGAGAGAGAGAGAGAGAGAGAGAGAGAGAGAGAGATAAGAGTTACAAAGGCAGACACAACATAGTCTTCCACCATAGATTCAGACAGACAGACATTCAACTTTGAAATGTTTCCCCTGAGCATCGCAGACTGTTCGCAGTACTTCCACAGCGGCAGTCACATGTCTGACAATTGGTATTCAGAAAAAAAAAAGCCTATGTCCTTTGAGACTCATAAACTCACGTTTCATTACAGGTCCCGAATTTGTCTTGGAAAAAAGATCACATTTGTCCTTGCACACTAGCGTCTCCGTTTGTGTGTCTCTGGTCAACTGAATGTGCATCGGTGAGAGAGTGTGTATGGGTGCATACATTTTTTGATATTTTCCCGGACTTGTTTTTCATGTTTTGCAGCCAGAAAGTTCCAAAATAACAAAGATTGATTCATCCTGTGTGTGAGCAGGCATTGATATCAATTTGTGTAGGTTACAGGCTGTAAACAAACATTGCTGACAAAAAAAATGTATGCTTTGAAGAGATACCTTTTTTTATTCATTGCCTGATTTTTCTTTGCTAAATATTTCTCGCCGATTACATATCAATATTTATTACATATCAATATCAATATTTATTACATATCAATATTTATTACATATCAATATTTATTACATATCAATATTTATTACATATTAATATTTATTCAGCTTTCAAGACGCGTTTCTCTTTCTTTAGTTCTGTCTCAGCTCCCACGTTATGGCGGGATTGATTGCAAAAACTGTAAACAAAAAATAAAATAAAATAAATAAATAAATAAAAATTGAAAAAAGAAAAGAAAAGAAGAAAAGAAGAAGAAAAAAAAACCCGCCCATCTTGCACCGATTTTGAGAAGACAAGTGACTGCTCGTTCTTCGTTTTCATGGTCTTAAATGTTGTTTCTCTTGGCTGAAGAAGACCTAAGAGGTCGAAACGCGTCGTGTTTTGCGTTGTAATTTGTTTGTCCATGTTAACTTCAGGATTTTCTTCAAATTCATTTTTAAAATTTTGAAAACTGTAAAGTGTGGGAGGAGTCAAAAGTCATGGTGTTTGTTCATAGCCCAGCCAAAGTCGGAAGGCATGTCAGCATTGATTTGAGAAGAGAGGAGTCCGAGTTGTTGGGCGGAAAAACATGATGTGAGTTGTATTTCAGCCAGACCAACTCGGACAACTTGTGAGGTGACGTAGGGCTGCAGTGTGGTCGGTGGGTGTGTTGGTCGTCCTGGTCCCCAAGTCCACTACTAAGACCTTAGGTTACTGCCACGATGACCATTACATCAGCTGTCCCCCGTCTCTGACAGTTATGGGCAAACGACTGGGATCGTGGACACCCTCCTCGCCATCCACTCAGCAGTGTTGTTTGTCCGTTTCCACGTCTGTCTGTCTGTCTGTCCTGCTTCCTCTTCCACGACACTGTTACTTGGAGGAGGATAAAATCGGAAGATCTGCCTGGTCTTGTTGCTATGGCCTGATCACTTAACATCTGTTTTCTCCACAGTGGTAAACGTGATGGTATGGACATCAAGATCAACAGGACTTGTCAAAACCATTCTCCAGGGAAGGCAGATGGAGAGGAAGACAGAGAAAGAGATGGGAGGACAACATCAGTGCATGGGCTGGCCTCACACTCAGCAACTGCCTAACAGCGTCTGAGAACCGGGAGGAGGGGAGGAAGCTGGTTGCAATAGTCTTCTGTGTCGCCCCAACGGTCTTCAAGACTCGAGGATAGGTGATAGGTGGTAGACGGGATTTCATACCGACTCACATGCTGCTTGGTAGGTAAGAGAAGGGGTTGAGAAAAGTTTGTTACTTCCCTTGGTAATCCATCCATTCCATTTTTACTGATCTGTAGATGTTTTTAACCATTTCTTGTTTTTTCTTTTTCTATATCCAGAGTGAGCTCACCCAGTCAATCATGATATAGTTCATGCCTCATGCATACGGTCCATCGGAGCACACAAAGGCCATGTCAAGCCTCAAAATACATGACACACTGGAAGGGTATGCGTGAGAGAGCACACCTCTGCCAAATTTGAATGGAAATCATTTTCCTCCAAGGGAAGCAATTCTAGGTACTATCTTAAAGAGTTTTTTTCCCTTGTATTTTTTCGAACTGGATACGCAAATATCGACGTTTCTACCCATACAACGTGTTTATATTTCGTGGAAATGTTCTACTTTATGGATAGTTTGTTCATACATAGGTATATCACAATGTTCTCTTTATATCTCTCTGTCTGTCTGTGTCTGTCTGTCTTCCTGTCTCTGTCTGTCTGTCCATCTCTCTGTTCTGTATTTCTGTGTGTGTCCGTCTCTCTGTCTCTGTTTCTCTCTCTCTCTCTCTCTCTCTCTCTCTCTCAACTTTTCTGCTGGTTAATTACCCTTGTGGGATGAAAAACCTTTAAGACAGAACTCCCGTTGGGGACCCATCGTCGATCTCTCTGACACCTGGTTTCCTTCGGCTTTTCTTTGTAAGCTTTGTTTGTTTTTGCTTGTTTGTTTGTTTGTTTTTTAATCAGAAAGGCGATGAGGATTGGTGTTTCCATAACTGCAGTTACACAAATGTCAACATCGATATTTATATAAATGTACATACAAACGGAACACAACAGCAAGGGGGAAAAAAAACACTACTGCATGTTGTGAAACCTTTTTTCGTCTTAACATAGCATTGCGTAAACACGTCAAAGCCACATTTGTAACAGTAGTAGCAACAGCAGCAACAACAGCAGAAGTAGTAGTAGTAGTAGTGGTGGTGGTGGTGTTTGTGATGGTGGTAGTGGTAGTGGTTGTGGTAGTGGTTGTGGTGGCGATGTTGGTGGTGGGTGTAGCAATAGTGGTGGTGGTGATGGTGGTGGTAGCAATAGTGGTGGTGGTGGTAGTATAGAAGGAGGAGGAGGAAGAAAGGAAGAGAGAAGGAGAACAACAGATGAGAAATGAGAGTAGTAGTGTAGTTTTAGTTTCATTAAGGGGGAGTCACAGGGTGTTTTACAAGTCCTCAAGACACTGCACCACATTTGCCATACAGCCTCAATGTGCGAGGAGTCACAGCAAAGTAAACACGTTGGGAAAATCGTTGGGACGAGGGTCTCATCAATGGCGTGTGACACACGTCTGACTGGAGCTTTAACCCAACGCACTGGTCACACCCTACGCGTACAAATGTTTTCACTGCTACTGGCACGCCTGCTGACAGTTTTCCAACATGGGTTAGTTTTGAAATGCTGTTACTATGCCCTGTACTTTACAGTGCCACTTTCACCACAAATTCCTCTACTACTACTATTACTTCTAACGCTTCTTCCATGACTGTTACTATTACAACTGCTACTTCCATTCTTATTACTGTTACTGGTACATCTTCCATGGCTATTACTATTACTACTGCTGCGACTTCCATGACTGTTACTATTACTGCTGCGACTTCCATGACTGTTACTATTACTGCTGCTACTTCCATGACTGTTACTATTACTGCTGCTACTTCCATGACTGTTACTATTACTGCTGCTACTTCCATGGCTCTTACTATTACTGCTGCTACTTCCATGGCTGTTACTATTACTGCTGCTACTTCCATGGCTGTGACTATTACTGCTGCTACTTCCATGGCTGTGACTATTACTGCTGCTACTTCCATGGCTGTGACTATTACTGCTGCTACTTCCATGGCTGTGACTATTACTGCTGCTACTTCCATGGCTGTGACTATTACTGCTGCTACTTCCATGGCTATTACTTATTACTGCTGCTACTTCCTTGACGATTACTTATTACTGCTGCTACTTCCATGGCTATTACGTATTAGTGCTGCTACTTCAATGGCTATTACTTATTACTGCTGCTACTTCCTTGGTGATTACTGATTACTGCTGCTACTTTCATGGCGATTATTTATTACTGCTGCTACTTCCTTGGCGATTACTTATTACTGCTGCTACTTCCATGGTTATTACTGCTGCTACATCCATGGCGATTACTTATTACTGCTGCTACTTCCATGGTTATTACTGCTGCTACATCCATGGCTATTACTTATTACTGCTGCTACTTCCATGGCTATTACTATTTCTGCCGCTGCTGCTGTCAACATCGCAGTAACAGCCTATGGTCTATTGTACTTGCCATGGGCATCAGGGTATTTCACCTTTGAGTCCCATATAGAACTTTTCCCCTGTCTTTTTCTATGGTCACTGAGGTCAAAGACACGAAGCTGGTATTTAGGTTAAGTCTGTTATTCCAAGTCCTATAAGCAGATAGCACTCAGCTCATATACAAGAATAAACTGCACAATGTAAACTCTTCTTGAACAGATGGAGAATAGTCTCATAGCTGGAGGAGCTACCATTTTTTTTTTTTTCACAGAGGGGACTTTTTTCTCTTGAAAAAAAAAATTGATTACTATACGCCTCATACTGCTTCTGCTTCTGCTTCTCATACTGCTACCGTCGCTGCCGCTACCACCACTACTGTTACAGATGCTGCTGTTGCTGCCGCTACCACCACTACTGTTACAGATGCTGCTGTTGCTGCTCTACCACCACTACTGTTACAGATGCTGCTGTTGCTGCCGCTACCACCACTACTGTTACAGATGCTGCTGTTGCTGCCGCTACCACCACTACTGTTACAGATGCTGCTGTTGCTGCCGCTACCACCACTACTGTTACAGATGCTGCCGTTGCTGCCGCTACCACCACTACTGTTACAGATGCTGCTGTTGCTGCCGCTACCACCACTACTGTTACAGATGCTGCTGTTGCTGCCGCTACCACCACTACTGTTACAGATGCTGCTGTTGCTGCCGCTACCACCACTACTGTTACAGATGCTGCTGTTGCTGCCGCTACCACCACTACTGTTACAGATGCTGCCGTTGCTGCCGCTACCACCACACTGTTACAGATGCTGCCGTTGCTGCCGCTACTACCACTACTGTTACAGATGCTGCTGTTGCTGCCGCTACCACCACTACTGTTACAGATGCTGCCGTTACTGCCGCTACTACCACTACTGTTACAGATGCTGCTGTTGCTGTGGTAGTTGCTACAAAAAAAATCAAACATAAACGAAAAAGAATGCATATTCACTAAATATTGGTACTAGGAAAATATGTAAGCAATCAGACAACAAGCAACTTAGCCACCATTCCTTTGTTGATCCATCTGATCCCATTTCCAGTTCGCTTCCTCCTCTCTCTCTCGCACTCCTTTCCGAGTCACAAAACTAGAGTTGAATACCACTCTATCTCCACCACTACCACCACCACAACTCTTCTACACTAAGAACTGTTTTCTCTGTTTTCCTTGTGACTTGGACAGGAGCCACTCCACCATAATAAATAACCCTGAAGAACATATCAAATGACCGAGGCAGAAGGATCTGTGAAGGGCCCCCACCATACAGCAGCCTCCGTCAGTGCCTCTGGGGTTCATGTCTGAGTGTATGAGGAAGAAGAAGAAGAAGAAGAAGAAGAAGAAGAAGAAGAAGAAGAAGAAGAAGAAGAAGAAGAAGAAGAAGAAGAGGAGGAGGAGGAGGAGGAGAAGATGAAGAAAGAAGAAGAAGAAGGAGAAGAAGAAGAGGAGGAGGAGGAGGAGAAGGAGGAGGAGGAGAAGGAAGAAAAAGAAGAAGAAGAAGTAAGAAGAAGAAGAAGAAAGAAGAAAGAAAGAAAGAAAGAAGAAGAAGAGGAGGAGGAGGAAGAAGAAGAAGAAGAAGAAGAAGAAGAAGAAGAAGAAGAAGAAGAAGAAGAAGAAGAAGAAAGAAGAAGAAAAAGAAAGAGGAGGAGGAGGACGAGGAGGAGTTGGAGGAAGAAGAAGAAGAAGAAGAAGAAGAAGAAGAAGAAGAAGAAGAAGAAGAAGAAGAAGAAGAAGAGGAGGAGGAAGAAGAAGAAGAAGAAGAAGAAGAAGAAGAAGAAGAAGAAGAAGAAGAACAACAACAACAACAACAACAACAACAACAACAACAACAACAACAACAGTCATTGCAACTGTAATAAATAACACGAAAGACCATATCAAATTACCGAGGCAGAAATAGACGTTCAAAGTGTGATGAGCAGTAGCGTAATTGGTGGGAAACGTTTACAGGCCGGACAGGCAGTGAGGCAGAGCGAGTGCTGGATGACACGGGCCGCTCACCCTGAAGTGATACATGGACACACTCACCGTGTCTGGCCAGGGACGCATTAAGGCGTGAGATGCACGAAAGATTGGACAACGTCTACGTCCTCTGTAGCTTGCCGCTGGTGATGGTCTGAGTTCTATCAGCTGTAAATGTCATGTCCGGGGAATGTTGCTTCTCTGCATGATGACTGAAAGATTCATTATAAGGGATCGTCCTGGCTTATGAATGGTCTTTTCTCCCACAAAGTTGTAAGTGAGCTCACAATTTGTAGAGAAGGGAATAGGCCAGTTGTCTTTCAAGATTCCTGAGGATTTAGACATCATCCTGAAAGAACGATTTTGTTGTGTGTGTGTGTGTGTGTGTGTGTGTTGTGTGTGTGTGTGTGTGTGTGTGTGTGTGTGTGTGTGTGTGTGTTCATGTATGTTCACATCCATGGATTACCCAAATACAATACGCTATACACTTACAGCTTTCTTTCTGGGTGTTTTGATGTTGTTGTTGCTTTTGTCCAGCATATTAGGAAAGATCAATGAGAATAAAAGAAGGAACATACCTCTCCACTTGTACCACATAGTCACACACACACACACACACACACACACACACACACACACACACACACACACACACACACACACACACACACTCACACACACACACACTCACACACACACACACACACACACACACACACACACACACACTCACACACACACACACACACACACACACACACACACACACACACACACACACACATACACTCACACACATGCGCGCGCGCCGGAGTGCGCGCGCAACACAGAAATAGACAGAGTGAGACAGAGAGAGACAGGGATGCACGCTTAGAGAGAGAGAGAGAGAGAGAGAGAGAGAGAGAGAGAGAGAGAGAGAGAGAGAGAGAGAGAGAGAGAACAGTTATGACCGGCTATGACAGGATTACTGTTCTTACCTGTGCATTATCATCACAGCTTGGTTTTCCTTAGTATATGGAGCAAACTGAAGAGTAAATTACCACCACCCACCACCCCTCCCATTGCCAAGTATTTTTGTACATGACTACTGGTCGAATGTCTCACGCCTCTCGCCCTCTTTAATTAAAGGACAGTTAGGAATGCTTTCAAGTTCAATATTCAAATCTCCCCGGTTCTTCACTACCACTCATTCTTTCCCGATTGTCCCTGGACTGAAGAAAGCCAAACAATAAAACACAACATCGGTTACATTTTGGTAGGGGACATAGTTATTCGTGATTATAAAGACAGAGTGATACCAAACGTGACATTGACACAAATTACATAACGCCAAGTATCAACAGTTAATTGCCACTCTGTCTTTAAAACTATTACCCATGAATGTGGCGTGGAGTGATAATTCTTCATTCCTGTCATTATTTGATGTTTTGTTAAGTTCTTGTTATATTTGCTACGTATGTCTTACAGTGTCCTTACATTCACTGATCTACATGGTGCATTCAGTTCAGTTATGCCAAACTCTATCACTGCAAAAAAGCTGGTAATCCATCAGAAAACATTGCCTGTAATACAGCTGGAACTTCCAGTCATAACAATGAGGTCTCTTGGGAAGGAAGGTGAGACGAAAGAGGGCAGGGGTGGGGATGTTAATAGTAGGGGAGAGGGGTGGATAGGGGCCAGGAAGAGAAGAGGTGAAGATGCCGGGTGAGCACAAAAGCAGACACATATCTTAGAAGTCTTACGCTTCCTGATAACCAGCAGCAGACAACGTTGGTGGGCTGAGAAGAGAGAGAGGGCAGGGATGGATAACAGGGAGAGCTGTACAGGTGGGCGCGCACTCAGAACGAACGCAACGACCTATTCACAGCGTCCGGCCAGACATTGATCAAGCCGTGAGAGACGCAATGGGAAAACTGGGCGGCAATGTCCACTCGCTACTTGAAAGGGGGAGAAACTAAGGCGGCAATGTCCACTCACTACTTGAAAGGGGGAGAACCTAAGGCGGCAATGTCCACTCGCTACTTGAAAGGGGAACAAACTCAGGCGGCAATGTCCACTCGCTACTTGAAAGGGGAACAAACTCAGGCGGCAATGTCCACTCGCTACTTGAAAGGGGGAGAAACTAAGGCGGCAATGTCCACTCGCTACTTGAAAGGGGAACAAACTCAGGCGGCAATGTCCACTCACTACTTGAAAGGGGGAGAAAGCAAGGCGGCAATGTCTACTCACTACTTGAAAGGGGGAGAAACTAAGGCGGCAATGTCCACTCACTACCTGAAAGGGGACGAAACTCAGGCGGCAATGTCCACTCACTACCTGAAAAGGGGGAGAAACTAGTGGGAGTGTCACCCAGTAGCAATCTTTGCTGCTGAAGTGCAGTGCTGTATCAGCTAGAGGGGACACCACCATGAGAGATGGCAGTGGAAGACTGGACAATGTCCACTCACTGCTTGAAGGGAGGGAAGATTTTTGTGTGGTTTCACCCAGTAACAATCTTTGTTCGTGAAGTGCGACGCTGTGTCAGCTATGAAGGACACTGACCTGTCTGCTGAGCACATGAGCATGCAGGATGGGTCAGTGAGTCAAATGTTACCACCAGTTTTGTGTGCTGGATTTGATTTTCTTTGTCAGCACCCGGGAAACATGGAGAAATGTAAGCAGGACCTTTGACTTTAGGTCTGCGGTTGTGTTTGTTAAAAAGATTATGAGTCTCTCTCTCTGTCTCTCTCTCTCTCTGTCTCTCTCTCTCTCTGTCTCTGTCTCTGTCTCTCTCTCTCTCTCTCTCTCTCTCTCTCTCTCATATCGTACACATGCACACACTCTCACAGAAAGAGAGAGAGAGGTTGGGAGAGAGAGAGGGGGGGAGAGAGAGAGAGAGAGAGAGAGAGAGAGAGAGAGAGAGAGAGAGAGAGAGAGGCAGACAGACAGAAAAATACCCACCACCCCTGAAGGAACCAAAGAGAGAGAGAGAGGGAGTGGAAGAAACGCTGAGGAGAAAAAACACTCACATGCACAATTATGAGTGAGTATTGGTGGCATGAATGATTCTAGAGACTTCTCCACTACATTCATGTCCGTTTCTATTCATGTGTAAGTGCATGCCTGATGTTTACCAGTTTCGTGTTGTGAACTGTTGTCATTTCACAACCTTTTTTTTTCAACTACAGTTGGTGTACATTGATGACTAGGACGTGATCTGCAAATGCATTACCCTGGAGAAGTCACGTGTCTACCCATCTACCCATGTGTCAGTCCTGATGTTCGCATTTAAAAGATAAGAGATGGGCAGGTGTTGTTTTTTTCATTTGCCTGCATACCTTGATGACGCTGGTCAAACTTCCTGGCTGTTTAAATGCCTACAACTACCTGAAAGAAGTCAAGCCAAGTCAAAGTCAAAACCACTTCATCTCAAAAACGAGAAATTAAGACCAGGTGCAACAGTTCGAACACACGCAACTGGGGAAAGTACATGAAATGATCAATGAACAATTCTCTCCACCAAATTGATCATGCACTTCACCACCCCCCCCCCCCCCCCCCCCCCCATCACTCAACCTGTATGCATATATCCCAAGATCTTTGACAACATCATGACGTTAGCATTTTATGTTTTAAAAAAATACTAAACAATTAAGATTAAACAATATGACAAACAAAGTTACAACAAACATTTAGTAAACACACAAGGAACCATTACCATCAAACAATGATCCCATTCCACGTAACTCCTGGTCATCTGAAGAAAAACCATACAACTCTAAGATGACATTTATGTTTGGTAGGAACGAAACCACCACGAATGACACATAACTAGAAGACGTAGACGTTGACCAGTCCTACCTACATCTCACGACTTGATGTCTCTTCAGTCAGAGCGTGGATGTGTGAGCACAGAGTGAGCGCCCAGTGTGATGTATCATTTGCACTGACTCATTGCCGGCACCTCTGTGCCTGTAAATGTCCTCCACTGATTTTACGACGCTCGTCACGAGTGGCATGATGTGTGTCTGCTTCTCTGATTCTCTCCCACACTCGCTTTGTTTCATGTCCTGGGCTTTCTACACACACACACACACACACACACACCACACACACACACACACCACACACACACACGCACACGTGCGCACAACCACACAGCACGCGCGCACGCACGCACGCTCACACACACACACACACACACACACACACACACACACACACACACACACACACACACACACACATGCACACACACGTTCACGCACGTGCGCACGCGCTCTTTCTCTCTCCCTCTGTCTGTCTGTCTATCTGTCTGTCTCTGTCTCTCTCTCTGTCTCCCCTCCCCTCCCTCCCCCCCCCCCCCAGGGCTGTTTAACTAATGGCAGTGACAACCAAAAAAAGGTCCTCTCTCTCTCTCTCTCTCTCTCTCTCTCTCTCTCTCTCTCTCTCTCTCTCTCTCTCTCTGGTAACGCTTCCGCTGCTTAATTACCCTTGTCGGATGTAAAACCTTCAAGATGTAATTCCCCTGAGGGGGACTCAACGTTGATCTCTCTGCACGAGCTGTCCTTTGGCTTTTCGTTTTAAATTCTGTCTTTTCTTGTAATCGAAAAGGCGGTGAGTGTGCGGCTTTCTGTACAAGTGCAGTTACAACAATGGCAGCATCAGCATTCATATAGATGGTACCACCACATGACATAGTAGTAATGTTGTTTGTAGTCCGTCGAGACGACGAAGACCATCTAGTCATCCTGGGATCGGAGTTGAGTGTGTAGATGGCTGGTCAGGCCGATCTGCGCCCGGAAAGATCTATCACAGTACGGACAGGGGATGGTGGCAGCAGCTGGAGATCTGTTGACACTGGTTTTCCTGATCGTCCTGCGCTGCTCAGCTGCAGCAATTCTGTTGCTTTCACGGGTCTCTGCACCTTTGCGGACAGCTGATCGCCACCCATCTCTGTCCTGGGCAGTCTGCTCCCATGTTGTGTGGATGATGTTGAAGGCCTACAGGGAGGATTTGAGGCTTTCTTTGAAACGCTTCCTCTGGCCTCCATGAGAGCGTTTGCCCAGTTGCAGTTCGCCAAACAATAGTTTCTTTGGCAGCCGATGGTCTGGCATGCGAACTACGTGACCTACCCAGCGAAGCTGTGACTGCATCAGGATGGTGAAGATGCTAGGCAGGCCAGCACAAGTGAGGACTTCAGTGTCCGGAATCTTGTCTTGCCACTTAATGCCCATGAGTCTTCTGAGGAAGGTGGTGTGGAAATGGTTCAGTTTCCTGGCGTGACGCTGGTAAACTGTCCGTGTTTCACAGCCTTAGAGCAGTGTGGTGAGAAACTAAGGCCCGATACACCTTGATCTTGGTCTCCAGGGTGATGCCTCTCCTGGCATACTATTCGTATAGATGGTACCACCACATGATATAGTAGGAATATAGATGGTATCAACACATGGCATGCTATTCGTATATATGGTACCACCACATGGTATAGTATCCACAGAGATGGTACTTATGGCTAGTATTCGTAAAGATGGTACCACCGCATTGCATAGTATTCATTATAGATGGTACCACCACATGACATAGTATTCATATAGATGGAACCAACACATGACATACTATTCATATAGATGGTACCAACACATGACATACAACAGCGAGGAAAAAGTACTGCTGTATGCTGTCGTTTTTTGTCACGCAGCATTTAGTAAGCACAGCCAAATCGTACTTGTAATAGTAGTAGTAGGAGGAGGAAGAGGAGAAGGAGAAGGAGAAGGAGGAAGAGGAGAAGGAGGAGGAGGAGGACAATGGATGAAGAATGAAAATAGTAATACGGTTTTCGTTTCATTAAGGAGTCACAGGATGTTTTACAAGTCCACGAGACACTGCGCCACATTTTCCATACAGCCTCTATGTGCAAGTGTCACAGCAAAGTAAAC
>CM065746.1:6240304-6257804 GCA_033310375.1 Conus canariensis
GGACTGAGAACAACCATTCCAAGCCACATGCATTTGTGTAAAGACAGAGTGGCAGTTCATTGTTGGTACTTGTCTTTTTGCAACACGTGGCACCCTCGTGTTTGTTTCCATGTGATCTTTCTACATAATGTACAGGTATGTCCTAATGCCAAACTGCAACCGAGAATTTGTTTTAGTAATTGGTTTATTTCAGTACAGGAACAATCCGGAAAGAACGAGAGGTACTGAAGGACCACGTTCTCTTCTCATTTCTGTGATCGAAGACGTCGTAGGGGGGACATGAGGGACGACTCCGACAATCTTTTCCTCCATCGCGGCCTGTCCTCTGCTTCTCGCAGGAGTTCTGGCAGCCTGAGGTTGGTCCATTCCATCACTTTCTCCGACCAGCTCTTTCTCTGCCTGCCTCTGCACCTTTCTCCTTCAAGCGCGCCTTGCAGGATGGTCTTTGCCAGTGAGTCGTGTCGTGTCACGTGGCCAAACCACATCAGCTTTCTCCTCCTAACTGTAGCCAAGAGGGGTTCCTGTGGTCCTGCCAGTGTGGCCACCTGCTCTCGTCCTCTCAGTCTTCCTGTGCGGGTGTGAGACCTGGACCTTACTGGCAGGGTTGGAGAGAAGGATCCAAACCTTTGAAATAAAGGCGTACAGAAGACTGTTGCACATCTCCTGGACAGAGCACAGAAGGACCATAGACAGCTGAAAATCGAACTTGAGGTCATTCCGCCCTGTCCTTTGGGTAATGAGGGTGGGAAGGAGTGAGACGTTCATTGTGGTAAGAAAATGATTGACTATGGAAGAAATGGCTGGTGAGTGGGTGGGTACTTTACTCTTGAGTTTGTTTCACTATTGTCATGAGTTGGGAAGAACAATCGTCCAATCTTATTCAGTCATATTCTCTCTCTGTCACTGTTTTTCTTTCTCTCTGTCTCTGTCTGTCTCTCTCTCTCTATATCTGTCTCTCTCCATCAGTCTGTCTGTCTGTCTCTCTTTCTGTCTCTCTCTCTCTCTCTCATACACATAAGTGCGCGCGCGCGCGCGCGCACACACACACACACACACACACACACACACACACACACACACACACACACACATTGTATTGAGTTGCAAGTTAATGGATATTTTTATATTTTTAGTCTCATTTATCTTTCTCAGTAAACAGGACAAAAGTTGGCCAAGCAACAATCAACAACAACAACAACAATAATAACAACAACAAACAACAACAGCAACAACAAACCACCCTCAGAGAAAGTTCTCAGTGTATCTGGGTACTCCTTCATGTGAATATACAACAATGTATATTTTGTGCATGATATACATTGAACGCAATCGTTTTTGTAGGATGGTGTCTAAATTCTCAGGATACTTAAAACACAGCATACTTATTCCCTCCTTTTTTTTTTTTTTTTTTAAAGAATTCCAATCATTTTTGTCTTCTCACTTACAACTTTGTGGGAGAAAAGACCATTAATAAGCCAGGACGATCCCCTGCAATGAAACTTCTGGTCATCATGGAGAGAAGCAACATTCCCCTGACATGACACTTACAGCTGATAGAGCTCAGACCATCACCAGCGACAAGCTACAGAGGACGTAGACGTTGTCCAATCTGTCGTCCATCTCACGCCTTAGTGCGTCCCTGGCCAGACACGGTGAGTGTGTCCATGTATCACTTCTGGTGAGCGGTTGTTCGTCTTCCTCTTCCTCTTCTTCTTCTTCTTCTTCGTACACTCGGACAGGAACCCCAGAGGCACTGACGAAGGCTGCTGTACGGCGGAGGCCATCCACAGATCCATAGACCTTCTCCCTCATCGATGTGTCAGCAGGCTAGGTCTCTGCTCTTCGCTTTTGATGTGTGGGACAGTCAGCAGGAAGTGTTCCACAGCCATAAGGGCTGTACCGCATGGGTGCCCTGAAGACTCGCCGATGTGGAATTTTTCTGTTGTCCACGAGTCGAGGAAAAGAGAAAAGTTCTTTGTTAAGAGAACTTGCAGTGGTGGTGGCAGTTGGAAAACTAGGTCTAGATGCATTCAGTTTTAGTTTTGTGACTCGGGTAAGGGCAAGGAAGCTGCCAACCGGAAATGGGGGAGGAGAGAGCGGTGATGATGGGGCCCCTAAGCAATAAATGCCTTTACAACAACATTGTATACCAAGCCACTGTGACATCAGAAAATGAAAAAGAAACATACATAGGGATCACTGAAAACCACTTCAAAACCAGATATGCAAACCACAGTCATTTAATAAAGAAAAATACAAAAACCAAACAGAACTGAGTAAATATATCTGGAAACTTAAAGACGCAAAAACAAACTACAATATATCCTGGAAAATCATTAAAAAAAAAAGAGCATCATCATACAGCAATATTTCAAAAAGGTGCAACCTATGTTTAACTGAAAAATGGTTAATACTATGCAAACCACACTTATTAGCAACTCTAAACACCAAAACAGAAATAGTAAACAACTGCAGGCATAAATGGAAATCGTTGTTAGTGAACACGCCCAAAACAAAAACCTGAAAACTTCAAAAAACACGTGCAGCCAACCCGCACGTGCAAACAACCGCAAACGGGAGCCCACACGCTATATAACACCGGCGGTGGGCAAACCAAAATCATCCTGACGATAGCGCAAAGCTAGAAACAAATTTGTAGATTGTTTTTTAAACCTTATTTTAACAATATATATATATATATATATATATATATATATATATACACATATATATATATGTATATAGATATATGTGTGTGTTTGTTGTGTGTGTGTGTGTGTGTGCGCGCGCTTTTCAGGGGTTATGGTCATGTTTGTAATTAGTATGGGTACGTGAACAATTCTGCGGTTTTTGCATTGGACTTGTTTTAATGTATGACATGGTCTTAATTCATAGTTTGTTATTTATGAGTTTTACATCATGTTGTACATATAAAAAGCCTGTGAAGTGACAAGTGAGTTTCCATGTTGATTAATTATGTAGTACTGAACTGAAATGAACTAGGTTAAACTGAGAAAACGTATATTTATATATGCAGTTTGACTCATCAAGGGTATTGTAAACAGTACTATTCAAACTTATGATATAAAAGAAAATATATAGTTAATCCCCAGTTCTATACAAACTTTAGTTATGAAAGAAAATACAGTTAATCCACAGTTCTAAACAAACTTTAGATATAAAAGAAAAGATAGTTAATTCGCCAGGTAACAGAGTCAAACAAATCACAAGACAAAACACGACGTATTTGGACCTTTAAGGTCTTCTTCAGGCAACACAAATAAAATTCAGTACAATGAAAACAAAGAACGAGCTATCACTTGTCTTATCGAATTCGGCGCAAGATCTCTCTGCGTGCGTGCGTGCGTGTGTGTGTGTGTGTGAAAACATGTTATACTGATCTTTATGTACAGCTACTACATCCAAATCCAACCAACGACAACGGACCATGGCCCATATCCAGACCATACCAGAAGCCCTGCATTACTGGGCGCAGGAGAAACCTGATTCTGAAGCCTTCCTCTTCCGGGCAAGCACCAGCAGCGCAGCGCTCTGACCTGGGGCTCGCTCTACAGGCTGTCGGGCTGTTTCGCTGCTGTTCTGAAGAGCCAGGGAATAGCACGTGGGGATCTGGTCATCAACACACTGCCCAACAGTCCGGAGAGGGTGGTGTGTGAGGCGGGCCTCTGGATGACCGGAGCGGCCTCTGTCAACGGTCAGTGTCTGATGGCGGACAGGTCGGACTTGTTAACCACCATCAGCGTGTCCCGCGCTCCCGCCATTCTCGTTGATCCTGACGTCACCAACAGTCCTTGGAACGTGCTGAAAAATCGTGTCGTCATGGATGACACGGGACGTGTGACGTCAGCTGAGCTTCCGTGTTTGAAGACTGTCACCTTTGTGCGACATGTGGAGAATGAGGGGATGGGAGATTTCATTGGCCAGTTGAAGGGCCAGGGGGAGTGGTTTCGGGCGGACGATGTCACGCCCAGCGATGTTTTCACCGTAATGACTACATCAGGGTCTAAAGGAATGTCCAAGCTAGTAGTCCGAAGACAAGGGCCCTATATCCAGGATGTGCATACCAGTCACCTTTTCTTGAAGGAAGAATCTGGTGGGAGAGAGTGTGGCTTAACACTGCACCAATGGGATGGATGGGTGATTGCCTCATCATCCCTATTGCACTCGGTTTTACCTTTCTCACTTTGGATATGAGACCAGGGACGCCTGATGATACAGGCCACTATCTGTGGACCGCCATTCAAGAAGAAAAGTGCAACACTGCTGTGCTTTCGCCCATTCAGCTTGTCCAAGTGGCCAAAATTACCCAGAAAGAACAGGAAAAAGGTCCAGCAGACACAATGACACCCATCTGGAAGATAGGTGAATTGACAGTTGCTGGTCGCCCATACACTCAGTCCCTAGTTCAGGCAGGGCTCACTGTGGCTCACAACGTCACCGTGGCGTACGGGTCCACCGAAGTGGGAAATGTGGCCAGAGTGATGGTCTCTGACAGCCAGACCTATACCAACCACGTCGTGGGTCGCCCGCATTCAAACGTCGAGGTGAAGATCGTGAGCTTGGAAGACGAGTCAAAGCCCTGTGCAGTTGGTCAGGTTGGAAACATCCTGGTCAAAGGACCCAACATAATGGAAAGCTACCTCAATAACCCCAGAGCCACGGCGGATGCTTTCACTGAAGAAGGTTTCTTCAGAACGGGGGACTTGGGCCGACTAGATGAACGAGGACTCTTGATCGTAGATGGAAGAGGCAGTGATGCGATCATGAGGGGCTCGTACATCTTCTACCCGTCGTGGATCGAGAACCTCTGCAGGAATGTCCGGGAGTCGGCCAAGCCATGGTGGTGGGCGTGCCCGATCCCATCGTGAACGAAGAGCTGTGCGCTTGCCTCGTGCTGGAGTCAGACGACATGTCCGCTGAGCAAGTCCGTGAGTTTGCAGAGAGGGTTTTTGCGTCAAAAGACGACCCAATGTCAGCCTGTCCTCGCCATTATCTGAAGTTCGAGGCATTTCCTATGACTCACACTGGCAAACCTAGACGGGAAATGATCAAGGCGCAAGCGGCTCAGCGTCTTGGACTGAATACTGAATCTAACTGAATGAGAATAAGAATAAGGATGAGGAGAAATGGCGTAAACTTTTTACTGTCATCAGTATCCTATGAGCAAGACTTCCGGAGACAAATCTACAGTAGAGATGAAGTTGCTCAATGTGTCTTTTCAATTTCTGTTCTCCCTCAAATACATTGCTTTCTCATTCCTTCAATTATTTACAGATCATAGATTCGAAAGTTTAAGAAACAGCAAGGGGCTTAATCAATCGAAAATCACGGAGCATTGCAGAATGTTCCAGAATGATGACGTAGCATGGCCAATCAAATGCATCAACTTTCTAGGACAGAATACCATTATAATTATGTTACAGCCAATCTAAATGTTCAGAACAATCAAGACGCAATTGCTGGAAGCTTCTTGCAATTATTGCTTTATTTAGGTACCATAAAAACATCTCCAGATTTCTGACGCAATTGTTTCATACGTCTTGTGAAAAACAAAAGTCATAGCAACTTAATACGTACAAAGCAGAACCTAAAATATGTAGGGATTTGAATTGACCCATAATAATTCGTAACAGTGAGTCTGCAGGAAATATGCCATCGTTTGTTCACCAGGGATAGGCTAGTATAAAGAGATCATTGTTTTTTCTGCTATGTAGACTGCCACAAAGAGAATCATTTGTGTTTCTTCTATCAAATGTTTACCAGGGACAAGATAACTTCGTTCGTCCGTCGAGTTGACGAGGACCACTTCAGTCATCTTGGGAATGGGGGCGTGAGACGATTTGCGGATACGCAGGTGACTGATCAAGCTGATGCATGCCCGGAAGTGGGGTGATAGCTTGGACAGGGAATGTGGGAGACCTCCTCTCAAATGCTGGCGCGGGCTTTCCTTGCCTGTTCTTGTGTTCCTCCTTTCTTCACATAGATTGGCACCTTGGTGGATAGAGTAGCGCCATCTATTGATCCATAACAGTTTGTTCCCATGTGTCAGAGTTGATGTTAAACGCTTTCATGGATTTTTGAGAGTGTCTTTGAAGCGTTTCTTCTGATCACAAAGGGAACGCACTCCTTGTTGCAGCTCACCATAGAAGTCTCTTGAGTAGCCGGTGGTTTGGCATACGAGCTACATGCCCTGTCCATTGAAGCCGAGACAGCATTAGGATGGTGTGGATGTTAGGCAGGTCTTTTTGGTCAAGTACATCTGTGTCTGGGATTTTGTCCTGCCATTTTATGTTTAACAGTCTTCTGAGGCAGGTTGTGTGGAAGTGATTCAGCTTCTTGGCATGCCGTTGGTACACTGTCCACGTTTCACATGCATAGAGGAGTTGGGGGAGAACAACTACTCTATACACCTTCAGACTGGTCTATAGACTGATGCCTCTTCTATTCCAAACATTGATGTGTAGTCTGCCAAAGGTCGCATTTGCATCTGCAATTCAGATATTCGCTTCATCGTCGATGGTGACGTTCTGGGGCAGTGTGCTGCCAAGATAGATGAATTTACTCACCGCTGCAGGTCTCATACCACTGACTGTGATCGTAGGCTCATCTTAGGGTCTGCCTGTCACGGGTTGATGCAGAACTTCTGTCTTCTTTGTATTTGTGGTGAGACTGAATTTGGCGCAGGCTACGGAAAACTTGTTGATACTGAACTGCATGTCAGTTTCTAAGCCAGCATTGAGAGCGCAGTCATCAGCAAACAGAGTGTCCCTGATGATGTCTGTCTCCCTGATGATGTCTGATGTCTGTCTCCCTGATGATGTCTGTCTCCCTGATGATGTCTGTCATAACCTTAGTTCTTGCCTGGGACCTTTTGAGGTTAAACAGCTTTCCATTTTGTTCCGAATCTGATGCTGATGCCTACATTTCCTTCTCTGAAGACATCAGTCAGCACTGCAGAAAACATGATGCTGAACAGAGTGGGTGCCAAACGACAGCCTTGCTTTACGCTGTTTTATGACAGGGAATGGGTTAGATGTGTCTCCGTTGTCCTGAATTCGGGCCTGTATTTTATCATGGATTTACAACAAAGAGTCGTTAGTTTTTCTGCTTTCATATGTTTACCAGGGACAAGAGAACTGCAGAATGAAGGAAAGCAATCATGCATCAATCATTTGTCTAACCAAGCTTCTCCACACTTGGCTGTTCCTGTACTGAGACAACTTCAATTCTCTAAAGCACAAAACCATATTGTGTACATTTACCCGGTTGTACACTACAGAATCTCTATTACACTAGCTTAAGGATGTTATCTGATAGCTATATGGTTAGACTTTGACCATTGGAATGGAACTAAGCTGTCCATTCCGCAATGATATGACGAACATAGCTACACACACACACACACACACACACACACACACACACACACACACACACATATATATATATATATATATATATATTTTGTTAAAAATATTTTTAAAATGAAGTGTAAAATCTACAAGCTTGTTTCTAGCGTTGCTATCTTCAGGATGTCTTTTGGGGCACGCCAACGGTCTTTTATGGCGTGCGGGACTTGATTTCAACTCTGTGTGTGCTGGCGGATCTCATTTGCTGCACGTGCGGCCTGTGGTTCTTATTGGGGCCTGTTCAGGTGGAATGTGCTAGCAAAGATTTCCACTTGTGCCTGCAATTGTTTACAATTTCTACTTTTGTGTTCAGAGTTGCTAAGTGTGGCTTGCATAATATTAACCATTTTTCTGTGGAGCATAGATTGCATCTTTTTGAAATATTGTTGTATGGTGTTGCTCTTTTTATGATTTTCCATGATATGTTGTAGTCTATTTTTTTTATCTTTGAGTCTCCAGATGTATTTGCTCAGCTCTGTTTGATTTTTGTATTTTTCATTTTTGAATGACTGTTTGTGGTTTGCGTATCTGGTTTTGAAAGTGTTTTCAGTAATCCCTACATATGTTTCTTCTTCATTTTCTGATGTTACCGTAGCTTGGTATACAATGTTGCTGTGAAGACATTTATTGCTCAGGGGGCACTGTTCTTTTTTAGTGCAGTTGCAAGATGTCCTTTCGGCACCCTTCTCTTTTATGTTGCTTTTCATTTTGTTAGATGAATCAATCATGTTTTTGAGGTTGGGCATACATGAGTATGACAGTTTAATGGTGTTTTGTTGAATATTTTGGAGAGTTTGTGTTCTTTTGGGAATGATGTTGCCAAGATTTTAAAGAATTCTTTTCCTACATTTGTTTTTACTTGTCCATCGTATGGTGGGTTGTACCATTTGATCTTTCTTTTCCTATTTTTCTTAATTCTGTTCGTGTTGTTGTCTGGACTGTATTGTAGTTTGTAATTGTAACCACTTTTTTGTAATGCTTCTTGGTATTCTGTTGCTGCATCATTGAATGCGTTTTCATTGCATGACAGGTTGGATAGTCTCTTGTTTATACCATTGGGTATTGTTTTTAGTATAGATGGTGGGTGGTTGCTTTTGATGTTTACGTAGACTGGTATGTCATTGGGTTTTTTGTATGGTTTGTACACATGGTCATTGAGGTCTAATGTTATGTCTAGGTAATTCACTACTTTTTTGTTTGCTTCTATTGTGATTTTTAAGTTGTGGTTTTTAAAGATTTTACATAATTCTTTTTTCTTGTTTTCAATGGTTCTTGGATTATTGTTTAATGCAGCGAGGCCGTCATCTCTGTATAAACCGGCCTGTTTTCCAAGTTGTTTTTGGATGTTGGATAGCATGAATAGTCCGACTAGTTCACATGTTTCGGCACCATCATACGATCCCATGGTTACATCAAATGTGGAGTTTTTGCTCGTTTTTTTAATCCAAGTTTCAAAGCTTTGAAATTTGCCAACAAATACACAAATATAACAGAGTCAGAAATGGAGATTATTTTCCACACCAAAAAAACCTTACTCCATAGCAGAAATGAAACTTGGATTAAAAAAAACGAGCAAAAACTCCACATTTGATGTAACCATGGGATCGTATGATGGTGCCGAAATATGTGAACTAGTCGGACTATTCATGCTATCCAACATCCAAAAACAACTTGGAAAACAGGCCGGTTTATACAGAGATGACGGCCTCGCTGCATTAAACAATAATCCAAGAACCATTGAAAACAAGAAAAAAGAATTATGTAAAATCTTTAAAAACCACAACTTAAAAATCACAATAGAAGCAAACAAAAAAGTAGTGAATTACCTAGACATAACATTAGACCTCAATGACCATGTGTACAAACCATACAAAAAACCCAATGACATACCAGTCTACGTAAACATCAAAAGCAACCACCCACCATCTATACTAAAAACAATACCCAATGGTATAAACAAGAGACTATCCAACCTGTCATGCAATGAAAACGCATTCAATGATGCAGCAACAGAATACCAAGAAGCATTACAAAAAAGTGGTTACAATTACAAACTACAATACAGTCCAGACAACAACACGAACAGAATTAAGAAAAATAGGAAAAGAAAGATCAAATGGTACAACCCACCATACGATGGACAAGTAAAAACAAATGTAGGAAAAGAATTCTTTAAAATCTTGGCAACATCATTCCCAAAAGAACACAAACTCTCCAAAATATTCAACAAAAACACCATTAAACTGTCATACTCATGTATGCCCAACCTCAAAAACATGATTGATTCATCTAACAAAATGAAAAGCAACATAAAAGAGAAGGGTGCCGAAAGGACATCTTGCAACTGCACTAAAAAAGAACAGTGCCCCCTGAGCAATAAATGTCTTCACAGCAACATTGTATACCAAGCTACGGTAACATCAGAAAATGAAGAAGAAACATATGTAGGGATTACTGAAAACACTTTCAAAACCAGATACGCAAACCACAAACAGTCATTCAAAAATGAAAAATACAAAAATCAAACAGAGCTGAGCAAATACATCTGGAGACTCAAAGATAAAAAAAATAGACTACAACATATCATGGAAAATCATAAAAAGAGCAACACCATACAACAATATTTCAAAAAGATGCAATCTATGCTCCACAGAAAAATGGTTAATATTATGCAAGCCACACTTAGCAACTCTGAACACAAAAGTAGAAATTGTAAACAATTGCAGGCACAAGTGGAAATCTTTGCTAGCACATTCCACCTGAACAGGCCCCAATAAGAACCACAGGCCGCACGTGCAGCAAATGAGATCCGCCAGCACACACAGAGTTGAAATCAAGTCCCGCACGCCATAAAAGACCGTTGGCGTGCCCCAAAAGACATCCTGAAGATAGCAACGCTAGAAACAAGCTTGTAGATTTTACCACTTCATTTTAAAAATATTTTTAACAGATGTTGCTCCCCAAGGGGTTGAGCACCTTCAGATTTTTTAAGGACTTTTTTGTATTGTTCATAATATATATATATATATATATATATATATATATATATAATGTGTGTGTGTGTGTCTATGTGACAGTGTGACGTCACCTATGTAGGTGATATATGTACATATATATCTATATATATATATATATATATATATATATATAACATCAGAGAACGCAAAAGAATCATATGTAGGTATCACGGAAAACCAATTCAAAACTAGATATGCAAACCATAAACAATCATTCAACAAAGAAAGATACAAAAACCAAACAGAATTGAGTAAATACATTTGGAAACTTAAAGAAAAAAACATAGACTACAACATATCTTGGAAAATTTTAAAAAGAGCAGCATCATACAACAACATTTCAAAAAAATGCAATCTATGCCTAACAGAGAAATACATTATACTATGTAAACCACAGTTGGCAACTCTAAATGTTAGAACAGAAATGGTTAACAATTGCAGACACAGATGGAAGTTCCTATCAGCGAAAAAAACCAACACCTGAGAAACACATGTAGCACGGGAAAAAACAACAGCAAACCAGCTAGCTATATATATACGTGGCACTGGCAACACAAGCTCATCACATCCTGACGACCGCACAGCGTGAAACAAATTTGTAGATGTTTTTAGAAGCTTGATTTTAACTTGCTTTTAATATAACAAATGTCGCTCCCACTGTGGTTGAGCACTGTTTTTAAGATTGCGCTGATCCTCAGTACCATTCTCTTAACTGCTCCATACGTTGAGCACTTTGAATCAGCAAATTTTAAAATGGAAAAAATCAACTTTAAACAATCCATCAAAAACATTCCGTTAGCTAAACCCCAGTGCTACATGAAGAAAATGATAGGACAAACGGAAAAATTCATCAAAAATATGAGATGGAAAGCATTTTTCTTTTTAAACCCCAACGCTAAAAAAGAGGATAAAAATACATACGACTTCAAGTCATGGCGAGTACCACCAGCCATTGAAGAAATGAAAACATTTGAAGAAAAAATGAGAAGAATGTTAGCCAACATAGATTTCAAAAAATCTAATAACAAATTTCAATCGGCGTTAGAAAAGGAAATTAAACAAATTCAAAATGACACCAAAATATTTGTGAAGGCGGATAAAACCAATAACTTTTACAAAATAGAACCTGAAGAGTACTCAAAACTCCTTGATAAAAATATCCAGAAAAATTACAGAAAGGCTGACAAGGCTACATATGATCACATCAGAAAGAAAGAAAAGGAACTTGTGCACCAAATGGACCTAAGTGACAGAGTAGAGACCACAGCAGCTAGAGAAGCCTTTATTACACTTAAAGACCACAAACCCAATTTCTTGAACAACCCAACATGTAGACTGATAAACCCTTCCAAATCTGAACTAGGGAAAATTAGTAAAAAAAATCTTAGAGAAAACCATAAAAAACATAAAAGAAAACACTGAACTCAATCTCTGGAAAAACACATATGAAGTAATACAATGGTTCAAAAACCTCAATAAACAAGAAAATACAGTTTTTATAACATTTGACATAGTAGATTTCTACCCATCTATAGATGAAAAGCTACTAACTAAAGCTATAAAATTTGCCAACAAGTACACAGAAATATCAGGGTCAGAAATGGAAATCATTTTCCACACAAAGAAAACTTTACTGCACAATAAAAATGAAACCTGGATTAAGAACACAAGCAGGAATTCAACTTTCGATGTCACAATGGGATCATACGATGGTGCCGAAACTTGCGAACTTGTCGGACTATTCATGTTATCCAATATTCAAAAAAAACTTGGAAAACAAACTGGACTGTACAGGGATGACGGCCTTGCCGCTCTGAATGACAACCCTAGAAATATTGAAAATAAGAAAAAAGAATTGTGTAAAATTTTCCACAACCAAAACTTAAAAATCACAATAGAAGCAAACAAAAAGATAGTGAACTATTTAGACATAACGTTAGACCTCAACCAACACACATATAAACCATACAAGAAACCAAATGACACGCCTGTTTATGTAAACATCAAAAGCAATCACCCACCCTCCATACTGAAAACAATACCCAAAAGCATAAATAAAAGACTATCCAATTTGACATGTAACGAAACAGTATTCAACAACGCTACAGCTGAATACCAAGAGGCGTTACATACAAGTGGCTACAATTACAAACTAAGATACGATCCAGACAATGATACAAAAAGATGCAGAAAGAACAGGAAAAGGAATATCATATGGTACAATCCCCCATATGATGCAAGAGTTAAAACAAATGTAGGGAAAGAATTCTTTAAAATCTTGACATCATCTTTCCCAAAAGACCATAAATTATTCAAGATATTCAACAAAAACAACATCAAATTATCATATTCATGTATGCCGAACCTTAAAAATGCCATCGATTCAGCAAACAAAATGAAAAGCAGCACAGAAAAAAAGGAGGGTAACGAAAGGAAATCTTGTAACTGTACCAAAAAAAACAGTGCCCCCTAAGCAACAAATGCCTTTATAACAACATTGTGTACCAAGCCACTGTAACATCAGAGAACGCAAAAGAATCATATGTAGGTATCACGGAAAACCAATTCAAAACTAGATATGCAAACCATAAACAATCATTCAACAAAGAAAGATACAAAAACCAAACAGAATTGAGTAAATACATTTGGAAACTTAAAGAAAAAAACATAGACTACAACATATCTTGGAAAATTTTAAAAAGAGCAGCATCATACAACAACATTTCAAAAAAATGCAATCTATGCCTAACAGAGAAATACATTATACTATGTAAACCACAGTTGGCAACTCTAAATGTTAGAACAGAAATGGTTAACAATTGCAGACAAAGATGGAAGTTCCTATCAGCGAAAAAAACCAACACCTGAGAAACACATGTAGCACGGGAAAAAACAACAGCAAACCAGCTAGCTATATATATACGTGGCACTGGCAACACAAGCTCATCACATCCTGACGACCGCACAGCGTGAAACAAATTTGTAGATGTTTTTAGAAGCTTGATTTTAACTTGCTTTTAATATAACAAATGTCGCTCCCACTGTGGTTGAGCACTGTTTTTAAGATTGCGCTGATCCTCAGTACCATTCTCTATATAGATATAGATATATATATATATATATATATATATATATATATATATATATATATATATAGATATATATATATCCAAAAGAAAAAAGACAAGAACAAGCTGTTGTGGTTATAGTTGAAATTTTCGGCTTTATTTGCCTCCATCAACAAATGACCTTCTTCGTAAGTGCCAGCAGATAAGGTAGTGTATATATAAATAAATATGCATGTATGTAAAGAGATAGATAGATAGATAGATATCTTGTTCCACTGAAGTATATTTGAATGGACATGAGCATTGTTCACGGAAAAAGGAATGAAAGTACCTATGCTGTTGTCAATGGATTTCAAAAAGGCCTTTGATTCCGTAGACATGCCTTACGCCGAACTCATCCAAAACGTTTTGTTCGTGAGTAGCATGATCAGTGTGTCTATGCCTTTTAACAGTACCTTCAATTAGTATGTCGTCGGTAATTGTCAACGCCATAATATTCGAAATATTTGCTCTTTAACACTGATATGGACAAGGCGATCCCATATCACCTCTTTTTCCTCTGTGGCCCAAGATCCACATCTTAGCACGTCAAAAAAGACAAAGAAACAACATCAATGGCATGGTGACTGTAGGTTCATAGATGGAGATTAGTTTGCTGGTGATACTTTTTCCCAAAAAGAGTCTGAACACTGCATAAAAAAAAAAACACTTAAAAAAAATAATTCTGTTATTCTTTCAAAATGTGTGTGTGTGTGTGTGTGTGTGTGTGTGTGTGTGTGTGTGTGTCTGTCTGTCTGTCTGTCTGTCTGTTTGTCTGTCTGTTTGTGTCTGTCAGTATGTGTGGAGGAGGGGGGAGCACAAAATAATATCCGTTTGGAGAAAAAAGTAAGAGGGAAAAAAGTTTTAAAGCATTGAAAGATAGAGTGATGATGGTGAGGAGGAGGAGGAGGAGGAGAAAGCGGAGGAGGAGGAGGAGAGAAGGGAGATTATTCAAAGAAACCAACACATGCCTTATTTCCAGTGTTCAAGAGGATGACTGTAATGATACAATTGCAATTATAATGTCATATTTTTTACAGCAAATACATTTAAGCAGAATAAAAGAAAGATTTTGTCGCTCTAAAATCATTTATTCAGAAAGAATGAAATAACCAGAAATGCACACTGTCGTTTTTTGCACTATGTTGCATTTTGTTAGAAGTAAAATAAATGAGTTATAAAGAAAAAAAACCGTGCTTTATTTTATTTAATTACGATCAAAATGTGATCAAATTAATTGGCACTGGAAAGTAGAATATGTATATATGCCTTCGTGTACGTGAATGGAATGAAAAATGATTAAATAGTGAAGTTAAACGTTTTTATACTCAAGTTTTTTTGTTTGTTTGTTTTTTTGTGGGGGTTGCTGTTTCATGCTATGATAAAGTGATTATGATGCAGTGATTTTGTGTTTTCGTAGAATCAAATTAGTTATCATTTGAAGTTATTTTACAGCAATCAAAATTCAATCAAATAGGATGTTTTTGAAAGAATAAATATATACCAATGTGGACAGTATCAAAACATGATTAAAGAGTTAATTTAGAAAGTTTCACATTCAAAATTTTTGTGCTTATTTTGCTTTTCTCGAAATTAAAAAAAAAGTCCTGTTTACAGAGATAAATAGCGATTTCGCTGTCGATTGGTATGTTTGTCTTTCTGTCTGTCTGCTTGTCTGTCCCCCTGCCCTTTTCCATGTCTGTCTGTCTGTTTGCCTGTCCCCTCCCCCCCCCAACTCTCTCTCTCTCTCTCTCTCTCTCTCTCTCTCTCTCTCTCTCTCTCTCTCTCTCTCTTTCTGTGCGCGCGCCCTCGTGTATTCCGTGTGTGTGTGTGTGTGTGTGTGTGTGTGTGTGTGTGTGTGTGTGCGTGCGTGTGTGTGTGTGTGTGGGGGGGGGGCATGTGGGTGTGGGTGTGCGTGCGCGCACATGTGTGGAGAACTAACGATTGTGTGTATCGCTTATAAAGTGGTGTGTGTGTGTGTGTGTGTGTGTGTGTGTGTGTGTGTGTGTGTGTGTGTGTGTGTGTGGAGTGCCATACAGAAGTAAAATAGTTGGCAGGACAAAACGAAACGTTGTAAATTTTGGCTCCAGTCGTGTCATATCACCTCGAAAGAACAGAACAAAGGAAAATGCTGCAGTCAGCCAAAGAGGGAAAGCAAGAAAAGAAAAATAAACAGGGCGGGAAGGACGTATTGGAAGGGGCAGATAAAAAAAAATGAAATCCAAATACAGAGCAGAAAAAAAAAGAAGAGAAAGCAGTGCGATAGAGTGAGAGAGAGAGTATGAGGAGGGGAGAGGATGACAGAGGGAGACGTCTACACAGAGAGAGCAGGCTGGGGGAATGTGCGTGCTGGGAGGTATAGGAAAAGTGGTGGGTGAGGAGGGGGGATAGGACATCTTGACGACCGGCACCGCGGAAGTTCAGACAAGGGAGATTAGTGCGTGATGGCACAATTGCGCAGGACCACGACCAGTAACTCTGGCCTGGTCTCGTTTTCAGGATTGTCGGAAGGGGAAACATCGTACTCTCTCTCTCTCTCTCTCTCTCTCTCTCTCTCTCTCTCTCTCTCTCCACTCTCTCTTTCTCTCTCTGTCTCCTTTTCTCTCTCTGCCAAAAGAACTTCCGAGTCTTTTATCTGTATGGAAGTGTGGATCGATTTCAGCGGGAAAAATAAAATATTCAGAAATTCTTACAAATATGACAACAACAAACGCGACGATAATCATGAGCATGACATCATCATCATGTATGCGCAAACATACGGGCATGCACACACACACACACACACACACACACACACACACACACACACACACACACACACACACACACATGCGCGCGCGCATGTGTAAGGGCAGAAGGGAATTACGTCAGCTATTTGCTGACCAATGCTTTTCATTCTGTCAGTTTTTCTGTCTCCTGTACTTTTTCAAACATTAGTCATGCCGTCCTGAAACTCCAGTGCAAGCATGTCTGCATGCAGTCTATTCATGCGTGTATCACTGACTCCATGGCCTGGATAGCAGCACACTTCAGTCACTGACTTCATGGCCTGGATAGCAGCACACTTCAGTCACTGACTATGGCCTGGATAGCAACACACTTCAGTCACTGACTATGGCCTGGATAGCAGCACACTTCAGTCACTGACTATGGCCTGGATAGCAGCACACTTCAGTCACTGACTATGGCCTGGATAGCAGCACACTTCAGTCACTGACTATGGCCTGGATAGCAACACACTTCAGTCACTGACTATGGCCTGGATAGCAGTACACTTCAGTACTGACTATGGCCTGGATAGCAGCACACTTCAGTCACTGACTTCATGGCCTGGATAGCAACACACTTCAGTCACTGACTATGGCCTGATAGCAGCACACTTCATCACTGACTTTATGGCCTGGATAGCAGCACACTTCAGTCACTGACTTCATGGCCTGGATAGCAGCACACTTCAGTCACTGACTCCATGGCCTGGATAGCAGTACACTTCAGTCACTGACTTTATGGCCTGGATAGCAGCACACTTTAGTCACTGACTTCATGGCCTGGATTGCAGCACACTTCAGTCACTGACTTTATGGCCTGGATAGCAGCACACTTCAGTCACTGACTATGGCCTGGATAGCAGCACACTTCAGTCACTGACTTCATGGCCTGGATTGCAGCACACTTCAGTCACTGACTTTCAGAGAAGGCATCCTGCTTATGCAAACAGACGAAAAAGAAAACAAATTGGAAGGGAGGCGTGTTTGGAGATGTGTGACGACAGCGGGGAGCCGAAAATCCTGAGGGATGGGGGTTCGTTTCCCCTTAAAAGCCTTAAACAGGAGCGAAGGTTTTAATCACGTAATAAGAGGAGAGCAAGTTCGTGCAAAACAAGGGACATAAACCACTGGGACAGGAAGCAGGCGGCGCTGCTGTAGCGACCGAGCTGCACGTG
>CM065746.1:6262804-6272804 GCA_033310375.1 Conus canariensis
CTGATGACGACTTGACTTCCACTGCCCCCCCCCCCCCCCCCCCCCCCCCCCCCCCAGGCTGGTGGTGTGTGCCCAGGCTGAAGCAGGTGTGGTCGGGGAGTAGGGCTGAGCGGCGTGAGGCATGGGAGAGAAGACATTAAAATTGCCATTACTAATGCTGCAACTACTATCGTCACAGTATCACCAAATGTGGTAGTAATCCTCTCTTTATTATTTTTTTTTGTTCAGTATTTTCATCATCACCATTATCATTGTCATTATTATTGTTATTGCTACTGTTGTTGTCGTTGTTGTTGTTGTTATCATTATTGTTTTGTTATCACGTTATAATTATTATTATTGTTATTATGTCATTAGTAGTAGTAGTATCATTGTCATCATCATCCTCAATATTGTTGTTGTTGCTGTTGTTGTTGTTGTTGTTCTTCTTCTTCTTCTTATTATTATTATTGTTGTTGTTGTTGTTGTTGTTATCACTATTATGATGATGATGATGATGATGATTATTATTATTATTCTTATTATTATTATTATTGTTATCATTATTATTATCATTATCATCATCATCATTTCTATTTTAACTCGCATTGTCCCCTTCTCGACGACCTAGTATTCATTCAATGCCCATCTTGCGCCGAATTTGAGAAGATAAGTGATTGCTCGCTCTTCGTTTTCAGTGTCCTCAATGTTGTTTATCTTGCCTGAACAAAACCTTAGGGGTCGACACGCGTCGTGTTGTGCCTTGAAATTCTTTTGTCCGTGTTCATTGGCGGAGTTTTTTTTTTTCCAAATATCTTTTAAGATTTGTAAGGAATATTTTTGTGCGAGTGTTATGGGTGTGCCAGGTCAGTATTGGAAATTGCACACTGTCTTCTTTTGGCGCATCATTAGTTCTCAAATCACTTGATTCAAATTTTTGTGTGCGGAAAAAAAATGTTATGTCAAAATATACAGATTTCTCTTTTTAAAGGGAGGGAGGGGGGGGGGGGGGGGTCAAAAGAAACAGGAATTCAAATCCTGCAAGCTGATAAATACATAAATATTAATAAACAAATAAATGAATGACTGAATAAGTAGATAAGTAAGTAAATAAATAAGTAAATAATAGATAAATGAATAAGCAGATAAATAAATAGACAAATCAATAAAATTTAAACGTCAGCCGTTATATTCGTTGATACATCAACCAACAAGATCCGATGTAAGGGAAGTAACTACAGTCATAGTTACATCGACTTTTTGTTTGGATTGTTTCCCCTGCTCTCACGGCTGCCAACGATCGACGGTTGCTTTTATTTTACACAGTGCTTCAAACAAACGTGTTTGGTCTGAAAGCCATCGACCGGTTGATGAAACACACGGATAACACGTAGCGGAGGTTCTTTGGACGATATGACTGATTGGCGACTGGAGATATGAGGCTCGATTTAACACTTTTTTTTTTCTTCTTTTTTTTTAATTTAAACTGTTGATTCATGCGATCACTACCCTTTGGGGACAGGGGTTTGGGTTTATTTGTATGGTATTCTTGTTTGGTTCTTCTTGTTGTTGCTTTTCATCTTTTCTTTCTTTTTTTTTTTTTTTTTCTTTTTGAAGATCATATGCTTGGACGTTATGTTTTAACCTCCGTCTCTTTCCTTCATTCTCTGACGTACACGGGCGTGTGTGTGTGTGTGTGTGTGTGTGTGTGTGTGTGTGTGTGTGTGTGTGTGTGTGTGTGTGTGTGCACATACACGTTCGCATGCGAGCGCTTATGTAGGCTACTGCATACATACAAACGTTTTTTTCAAGGCTTTTCGGTAAGCTGACTGTTTTTTCTGGTTTTTTTTTTTCTTCTGTATTTCTTTTTTTCTCTTTTTTTTTTTTTTTCGTTGTTTTTAATTCAGTTGCATTATGTTCGATTTCCGATTACATTATTGCTTATTATTACTAAACACTTTGCGCTAGCAATGCATGTCAAAAGACGTAGAACCAACACACACACACACACACACACACTCTCTCTCTCTCTCTCACTGAGAGAGAGAGGGGAGAGAGAGAGAGAGAGAGAGGAGAGAGAGAGAGAGAGAGGAGAGAGAGAGAGTTCACATGCATTTATACCCAGAATAAATAAATAAAATCGATAACGAACATGACTGCCGCCAGCACTGGCTTAAGGGAGGCAACTGCAACGATTGCATCGATCTCTTGCCCAAGTGGTCTCCCATGCCGCGTCATTTCGTGTGTGTGTGTTGTTGTGTGTGTGTGTGTGTACGCGTGCGCGTGCGTGCATGTGCATGCCTGAGTGTGTGTGGTGCGCGTGTGCGTGCGTGCGTGTGTGCATGCATGCGTTCTTCCGTGCGCGCGTACGCGTATGTGTGATTGCGATGCCCCGGTGTCTTCGCATGCCGCACGCTAGTATTCTGGTTTCCAACAATCACGAAACTTACTGTGGTTTTCATGAAGTGCGATGACTGGTTCAGTAACAGAGAGATTTCCACACAGAGGAAAGAATGGATGTTGATTAAAACTTCCAGTGTGTTTTTAGAAGGTGTATTTTGAAGGGTTCTGTGAAAGAGGTGGGCTTTTTGTTTTTGTTTTTGTTTTGTTTTTTGCTTGTGAGTTGACTTCCACGTGGTGACAGCCCTGATTTGGCCCTTCGCGGTCGGCTGGGCGATAAGCAACATTACCTTACCTGAGAGATCTCCAGCACGTGGCTACGCCTGCAGGCAGCATTTCACTGCAGAAAACAGTTTCAGATCAAAGTCGGAACGTTTGGGCTTTTTTTTTTTTTTTTTTAAATTATTATTAGATGTTTATTCACTCTTTTATTTTATCATTTTCAAAATATATATGTGTATGTATTTCCATCACCTAGCTCCTGCATGATTATATCGATACATTTCCAGTGACAGGATGAACTGTCTGTATACACCAGCACATTTCTGTTCATTTTTAAAAGAATTATCAGTGAGTCCGCCAACCAACAGCGGCAAACAAATTAGAAGACAAAACACGAAGCGTTTCGACCTCTTAGGTCTTCTTCGGGCAAGATAAACAATATTCAGGAAAAACTATGTTCAGGACAATGAACACGAAGAACGAGCAATCACTTTTCGTCTCAAATTCGGCTCAAGATGGATGTTGAATGGCCAGTCTTGTTTCAACGGCCATCTTGCTGAATTTGAGAAGCTAAGTGACTGCTCGTTCTTCGTTTTCATTGTCCTGAATGCTGTTCACCTTGCCTGAAGAAGACCTAAGATGTCTAAACGCGTCGTGTGTTGTCTTGCAATTTGTTTGTCCTGTTGCTTGGCGGACTCACTGATAATTCTTTATCCATTTGTTTGTCCCTGATTTTACGCTTGGCGGACTCACTGAATTAATTGACCTTTATCCAATTCTAACGGTTTGTCCCTGTTGCTTGGCGGACTCACTGATAATTCTTTATCCAATTTGTTTGTCCCTGTTGCTTGGCGGTACTCAACTGATAATTCTTTATCCAATTTCTTTGTCCCTGTTGCTTGGCGGACTCACTGATAATTCTTTATCCAGTTTGTTTTCAATTTCCGCTGCAGCCATCTCATTTTGAAACTAACATTTTGTTTGCAGGATGGACTTCTGTAAACACTAACACATTTCCATTGGCAGGATAAAGCTTCTATAAATATCAACGCATAATTTTAGCAGGAATAAAGCTTCTATTAAATAAACATTAATTTTCAGCAGGAGAAAGCTTCTATAAATATCAATACATTATTTTCAGCAGGAATAAAGCTTCTATGAATATCAACGCATTATTTTCAGCAGGATAAAGCTTCTATAAATATCAACAGATTTATATTAGCAGGATGAAGTTTCTGTAAATATCAACACATTGTTATCAGCAGGATGAAGCTTCTATAAATACCAACACATTGTTATCAGCAGGATGAAGCTTCTATAAATACCAACACATTTTTAGCAGCAGAAAGAATCGTCTGTGGATGCCAACACTTTTCTATCAGCAACAGGAAGCTTCTATGAATATCAACACATTTCCATTAGCAACATAAAGCTTCTACAAATATCAACACATTCCGATTAGCAACATAAAGCTTCTACAAATATCAACACATTGCGATTAGCAACATAAACCTTCTATAAATACCACCACATTTCTGTTAGCACCATGACGCTTCTACGAATATCAACACACTTCTGTTAGCAACATAAGGCTTCTAGAAATATCAACACATTTCTGTTAGGAACATAAAACTTCTATGAATATCAACACATTTCTATTGGCAACATAAAGCTTCTATGAATTCTGAACACATTGTGCTATCATCAGGATGAACCTTCTGTACATATCAACACACTGCTATTTGCAGGAGCAATCTTAAATAAACGAAGATATATTTCCATAGGCAGGATAGTGCTTCCATAAACATCAACACATTCTATTAGCAGGATAACGCTTTTATAAACATTAACGCTCTTTTTGGGGGAGGATAAAGCGTATGCAAGCATAACTACATTTTTATTAGCAGGACGAAGCTCAGAAAGATATCAACACATTTTTATTTGTCAGGCATTACAAAGCTACAAGAAACATCATAACAATTTTATCACCTGTTTAAAAAGGAAATATTCTATGAAGGAAGCTCCTGATAAACTTCAAAACATTTTTGTTATCAGGATTAGACATCTAAAAACGTCACAGCATTCCTATTAACAGCCTGAAACTTTAATAGACATCAACTGACATATTTGTGTTTAAAGTGGGGACTGGTTCTAAGCGTCACACTTCTATTTGCAGCACAGACATTGTTTTTGTTAGGATCAACACATTTCTGCCATATTTCTGCCACGCTTGATAAGCATGCTCCAGTGAGCAGGCGCTTGATCACTGATCGCTCACTGTGTCAATGGCACAACACAGTGGGTCCCGAGTTGTCAGAGGCCAAGCAGGAGAGGAGGGGGGCTGAGAGGCGATGGCGCACCACGGGACTGACTGTGCACAGGGAAATATATCAAACTGCGAGAAATCATGTTACTGACATTGTTCATCAAGCAAAAACTTTGTTCTATTCTTCAAAGATATTGGCCTGTAATACGGCCAAGCAACTATTTAATGTCACAAATAGTCTCCTAGGCAAAGTCAGCTACTCCCCCCTTCCCACCATTTCCAAACTCTAGAGCTCCCTCAGAAATTCTTAGAGTTTTTCAATGGAAAAATTGACACTATCCGTGAAAAGCTAGATTCTACTGCGCCTGTACATCCTCTGAATGACAAAGTTTACTGTGGACCTCCTTTGGCTTGTTTTAGCCCTGTTAGTCAAGACTATGTCAAAAAACTTTGTTTGCGATGCAGCCCTAAATCATGTGAACTTGATGCCATTCCCACTAACTTGCTCTTTCAGTGCATTGATGATGTCCTACCCCATCTTACTCATGTTATCAATACCTCTTTGTCCTCTGGTCACGTTCCTGAAATCTTCCGGTCCGCAGTGGTACGTCCATTGATCAAGAAACCTTCATTAGATAAAAATGTTTTAAAGAATTATCGGCCTGTATCAAATTTGTCATTTCTATCAAAATTATTGGAGAAGATCGTTTTGGAACAAATTCTAGAACATCTTGAAAAGAATCACCTTTTGAATCCTCATCAATCTGCTTACAGACAAGGCCATAGTTGTGAGACAGCACTCCTCCATATAGTCAATGACCTCCTCTGCGGGCTTGACGATGGGAATGTTTCCTTATTAGCGATGTTAGACCTCTCCGCAGCATTTGACACAATCGATCATAATATTTTGTTCTCACGGCTTCAAACTTCCTTTGGATTCAAAGACACAGCTCTCGACTGGATTATCTCTTACTTGACTGGACGGACTCAGACAATGTGGTACAGGGAAGATACTCAGACAGTTCTCCTCTTAGGTACGGTGTGCCTCAGGGTTCTGTACTGGGGCCAATCCTTTTTGTGCTGTATGCTAGTCCTGTGTCTGACGTCATCAGTGGTCACGCCATGTCGCATGAGAGCTTTGCTGATGATACTCAGCTTCATCAGTCGGCTCCCATTGCTGAAATTGACTTACTGATTTCTCGGACGCGGGGCTGCATTGCAGACCTGAAGGACTGGATGACAACCAACAAACTACAACTAAACGACGACAAGACGGAACTCATGTTCGTGACAAAACAGCCTAACCATCCTTCTCTGCCTTCAACTGTCACTATCAATGACTGTACTGTCTCTGTATCCACCTCTGTCCGCAGTCTAGGGGTCATACTTGACCAATCCCTCTCCTTTGAGAAACAGGTTTCAAATATTTGCAAGACTGCCTATCTAGAACTAAGAAGAATCAGCTCTGTACGTCACCTTCTCTCTACAGATGCTACAAAACCTCTCATTTGTGCATTTGTCTTATCTAGAATAGATTACTGCAACTCACTTTTGGCCGGCCTTCCAAAATACCTGATAGAAAGATTACAGCGAATCCAAAATCATGCAGCCCGAGTCGTCTGTAGAGCAGGAAAATATGATCACATTTCGCCTCTACTCCACTCTCTTCACTGGCTATCTGTCTCAAACCGTATCTCGTACAAAATCTCAACTCTCACTTTCTCTGCTCTCTTTGAAAATGGACCTTCTTATCTCTCAGATCTCCTTAAAATCTACACCCCCTCTCGACAACTACGCTCCTGTGCTGACGACCGCCTTCTGCGAATGACTCGCTTCAGGATTACTACTGGCGAAAGATCTTTCTCTTTTCAAGTTCCAGCGACGTGGAACTGACTGCCAGACTCTCTCAGACATTCAGATTCTATCTCTTCTTTCAAGTCTAAACTTAAAACCCATCTATTTTCTCATAATTAGTCAATGCTGTTGGGGGGGGGGGGGGGGGGGGGGGAGTTACAACCTAACTCATAGCCGTCTGGGCCTTTTCAAATGTAGCGTATGTGTATGTTCTCTATTATATGTATTTGTTGTATGATTGAACGTTATAGGATTAAGTTTTTGTAGTAATATTTGAAAAATAAGTGAATGTCACATTCGTAGGATTAGGATTTGTTAGTTATTGTAGTAATAGCATTTGTAGTTGGGTGTAAGGTGTATTATTGTATATGAGAAGGGTGAATGTAGTTTGACTTTGTAAAGCGCTTAGAGAAATTCGTTTGATTAAGCGCTATATAAGAAACCATTATTATTATTATTTCTCTATACATGTGAGACGTGGACTCTACAGCTGAACTGGAGAGAGGATTCAGGCAATAGAGATGAGACGCTTTTGTAAGAACCTTGGCATCTTATACAATGATCACATTATCAACTTTGAGTAAGGCAAGCCATTGGACCATACGAAGACCTGTTGTCCACAGGAAAATGAGATGGTATGGTCATATATCAAGATCAACAGGACTTGCCAAAACCATTCTACAAGGAACAGTGCGAGGAGGCAGAAGGAGAGGAAGACAGAAAGAGATGGAAGGACAACATCAGTGTATGGACTGGCCTCACACTCAGCAACTGCCGAAGAGCGTCTGAGAACCGGGAGCAGTGGAGGAAGCTGGCTGCGAAGTGTTCTGTGGCGCCCCAATGGTCTTCAAGACTCCAGGATATGTGATAGATGATAGGTGAACACATTTCTATTAGCACCAGGGATCTTCTGTAAACACCAGTATATTTCCATGACGCACACGAAACTTCTAAAAGCGTCAACACGGTTGGCATGAGAGCAGTCATCTCAGGGTCCTGCAGAAAACTGCTCATAATTAATGGAAGTAAACTTTTTTTTTCTTCTCCTTCATGTATAAGACACACAGTTGTATCCCATTACCAAACATGAAAAATGAATATTAATCATTTTGATGCAAGGGAACCAATCACAGCTGCACAGCAAATGCGGGAACATTTTTCAAATACCAAAAACAGGATTGCCCAATAATTATAATCGTGATTAGATGAAGACGAATGGAACAAAACAGAGACACACAGCACCAGTTCAGATACCTTAGCGTATCTTCGTCATCACTATGGGCGGAGAAGAATCCAAATCTTAACAGGAAATTGAAGTAAATCCGCCAGAAACAGGGACAAAAAAGATTGCAAGACAAAACACGACGCGTTTCGACCTTTTAGGTCTTCTTCAGGCAAGATAAAAACAAAAAAAGAACATTTAGGACAATGAAAACGAAGAACGAGCAATCACTTCTTAAATTCGGCACAAGATGGGCGTTGAATGAAAATGAGGCCGTTGGGAAGGAGACCACGTGCATCAAAATAGCAGTGATGATAATGATAATAATGATAGCAATAACACACCACTATCATTATCATTGTGATCAACATTGCTGTTTTCACTCGTTTTGTGTTTGGTCTTGTCATTTGTTTGTCCCTGTTGTCTGGCGGATTTGCTTTAATTTCCTTTTAACATTTCTTTCAATTCTCGCCTGCATTCACCTCACTTTGAACCTGAAAGAAATCCAGTATACGCATCACAGCCATCGGATCAACAGCAAAATTATTGTTATCGTGATCACAGCGAAGTATGGTCAGTGTTGTTTTCTCTCATTTTAACATCACTGGCAATTGCATATGGTACCAAAATATACTTCGTTTCAACATACTACACATTATTTTACACTTCCAAATTTTCTGGTAATTATATATGTCATCACCAGGCACTTCATTTTCGTTCTTCATTCTGTATTCACAACCTTTCATTTTGACATTACTGGGAATTGCATATGACACCAAAGCATTGTTCGTGTCAACATAATGAACATTATCTTCAATTTCAAAAGTCTCTGGTAATTGCATATGTTACCATTAGGTGCTTCATTTTCATTGTCTTCATAATCGTTGTCTTTAACATTTCTGGTAGCCCGTACAAGGTACCATCGGACAATTCATTTAAAAATTGTGTCTGTTATCAACATCTTTAATGTCTCTCGTTGTGGACCTGCTCTGGAAAAAAAAAATCAGGGGAAGATCACGCCTGTCTTTCCATAGCAAACAGAGTTACCTCTCTTCATTTCATGGGCCAAGATCATTACGCAATTTGTGCGTGCGTCATTTGATAAACAAACGCCACGTTGAACCCAGGACATTTAGATCTGAATCGATTGATAATAATAGGCTAATGAATAGGCCTTGTGAAGTCAAAACATTTGTAACACAGTCTCTGCCTTACAGGCACACCGTTTGACATCCATGATCTTTCATTTTCTGTCTCTGACTGAACTGTTAAGCTGACTGATGGTGCAGGCTGCACACCAAAAATTCATGCGCCAAGGTGTTGCTTAAGGAGGCGACTATTTATAGACAGGCACAATCAGAATGTTTTGAGAATTTTCATTGTGTCTGAAAGTTGATTTACCTTGTTTTCGTTCATAGGCCCATCAAGGCACAAACCAGATGGTTCCAAGCTGACAGATTGAAATGAAAGGAATGGGACTATGCAGGAGTCCGAACATCGTCCATTAACCTTTTGGGTTGGGGAAGATAGAGTGCAGGATCAAGTCTAACATGATCTTGTTCATTGAGTCCATCAGAAGACTTTGAGTTTCCTTCTCTAATACTCCCTACTAGCTGATTTATTTTGATTTGTTTTAGGGCTTTTTATTTCTGGTGTTGATGTTTTATGACACGCATTAATGAATGACGTTTTTGTGTCTGTTTGACGCAACAGGCTATTCTTATTACGTCATGCGTGATGGGGAAAATTTGTGCCGTCTCCATCGACAACGTGAAAGTTCATGCCACAAATGACCAAATCTCAATGAACCTAAACATTGTCATCATTGTAACTCGCCTGAAGAATTAAAGACTGTCCGACAGTCGTAGCACGATCACATTCATTTGATGGTAGGTACATGACCTGACTTTGGCATGTTATCATATTGTGCCCATTTCGCCACCTGCAGTTTGGCGGATCTGGAAGAAGAAGAATAGTAATAATAATAATGATAATAATAATAATACAAATATAATAACAATAATAATAATAAAGATGATAATAATAATAATAATGAA
>CM065746.1:6277804-6280304 GCA_033310375.1 Conus canariensis
ATGACAATATAAAAAAAAGTCCTCAAAAAATCTGTCATGCAATGAAAACGCATTCAATGATGCAGCAACAGAATATCAAGAAGCATTACAAAAAAGTGGTTACAATTACAAACTACAATACAGTCCAGACAATAACACGAACAGAAATAAGAAAAATAGGAAAAGGAAGATCATATGGTACAACCCACCATACGATGGACAAGTAAAAACAAATGTAGGAAAAGAATTCTTTATAATCTTGGCAACATCATTTCCAAAAGAACACAAACTGTCCAAAATATTCAACAAAAACACCATTAAACTATCATACTCATTTATGCCTAACCTCAAAAACATAATTGACTCATCTAACAAAAAGAAAAGCAACACAAAAGAGAAGGGTGCTGAAAGGACATCTTGCAACTGCACTAAAAAAAAAAAAACAGTGCCCCCTAAGCAACAAATGTCTTCACAGCAACATTGTATACCAAGCTACGGTAACATCAGAAAATGAAAAAGAAACATATATTGGGATTACTGAAAACACTTTCAAAACCAGATAAGCAAACCACAGTCATTCAAAAATGAAAAATACAAAAATCAAACAGAGCTGAGTAAATACATTTGGAGACTCAAAGATAAAAAAAATAGACTACAACATATCATGGAAAATCATAAAAAGAGTAACACCATACAACAATATTTCAAAAAGATGCAATCTATGCTCAACAGAAAAATGGTTGATATTATGTAAACCACACTTAGCAACTCTGAACACAAAAGTAGAAATTGTAAACAATTGCAGGCACAAGTGGAAATCTTTGCTAGCACATTCCATCTGAACAGGCCCCAATAAGAACCACAGGCCGCACGTGCAGCAAATGAGATCCGCCTGCACACACAGAGTCGAAATCAAGTCCCGCACGCCATAAAAGATCGTTGGCGTGCCCTAGAAAAGATATCCTGATGATAGCAAGGCTTGAAACAAGCTTGTAGATTTTTATACTTCATTTAAAAAAAAATATTTTTAACAAAATATATATATATATATATATATTATATATATATATATGTGTGTGTGTGTGTGTGTGTGTGTGTGAATGAGTGTGTGTGTGTGCGTGCGCGCACGCGCGAGCGCGCGCGCGTGTCTGTGTGTGTGTGTGTATGTGTCTGTGTCTCTGTGTGTGCGTGGTGTGTGTGTGTGTGTGTGTGTGTGTTGTGTGTGCGTGTGTGTGTGTATGTGTGTGTGCGTGCGTGCGTGTGTGTGTGCGTGCGTGCGTGCGTGCGTGTGTGTGTGTGTGTGTGTGTGTGTGTGTGTGTGTGTGTGTGTGATATCTCTCTAATTCTCGTGCTCTTCTGTCTCAAACCAGAGAACCCAGAGTTTTTTGTATTTGGTGCCAGCTCAGAAGACCCACGTCCGAGCCCCACAACAACAAAGACAGAACACAACAGTTCCAGTTTCAGTTTCAGTTTCATCAAGGAGGCGTCACTGCGTGCGGACTAGTCCGTATACGCTATACCACATCCGCTATGTTTTGAGACCACACTGCGCATGATTCAAAGCTGATGGATAAATGCATTAACAACTAAGATGAGAGGATTCAAGAAGAGAGTCTCGTGGCTACGACTTAGCGGATGTCTGACCTACAGCATTAGCCCAACGCGCTGGACAGACCTTGAGTGCCGACCTAATATTGGTTGTGCCATTGTTGTGTGTGTGTGTGTGTGTGTGTGTGTGTGTGTGTGTGTGTGTGTGTGTGTGTAGAAGACAGCACAGGACACTTCCCTTCTCACCTGCCCTAACGTCCCTCGGGCCTTCCAGAGCTGGTAGACGGCTAGGGTGGGGATGGGGATGAAGGAGGATAAGGCAACACACCAGCCAAAGACTTTGCCTCCCGTACCGTACTCATAGTCCCCGTACGTTGGAGAGGTGTAGTTGGCCAAGGTCATCAGCAACATGCCCTGTGAGTGTAATGACATAAACGAACTGCTTTAGTGAGTCGTTGGACAATTGATCTACACTGGTCAATACTCAACGCCTCTTGTATGTGGCGCATGACTGGAAAACCTAGGGGGTGTGAAGAACCAAGAACACTGACTGGCTGAGCGTAGTCGTATGACTTAGTGTCTTGTCATAACAACGATGAAAAATCACATGTTCAGACTAGATTGTGTGGTTGTGACGAAGTTACTAGCATTTTCACCCGGCTTTAGCCGCTGTATATTTTATCCCTCAATGTCCTGAGAGAGAGAGAGAGGAGAGAGAGAAGAGAAGAGAGAGAGAGAGAGAGAGGAGGGAGGGAGGGGGGTGGCGAGAGAGAGAGAGATTGTGTTGGCTCTGACAGGGATGAACATCTTAAGCTATTCGCATTACCCTTGACCCTACTCTCCATCCCATCACACCACACACACACCACCACACACACACACACACACACACACTAATCAATGACTTGAAAGTTCACTATTTTGACAATCATAGGCGTTCCCAAATACCATGAAGGTGTTCCATAAATGAGGC
>CM065746.1:6282804-6300304 GCA_033310375.1 Conus canariensis
TCATAGATCTAGCCTACAACCACACACTCCATGAGGCCAATGATGTATTAACTCTTACCATAGATCCAGCCCACAACTATACACTCTATAAATTCAGTGACGTGTAAGGTCTTACCATAGATGCAGCCTGTAACTACACATTCTCTGAAGTCAATGATGTACCAATTATCACTAAGGATCCAGCCCACAACTACACACTCTATAGAGTGCACGATGTGTCAGAACTCATCATAGATCCAGGCCACAACTACTTATTTTTTGAAGTCACCAAAGTATCAGGTCTTACCACAGATCCAGGCCACAACTACTTATTCTTTGAAGTCACCAAAGTATCAGGTGTTACCATAGACCCAGGCCACAACTATACATTCTACGAAGTGAGCGATGTGTTAGGTCTTACCATAGATCCAGTCTATAGCTATACACACTAATAAAGTGAAGGATGTGTCTGGTCTTACCATAGATCTAGCCCACAACTATACACTTTATAAACTCAACGATGTTTGAGATCTTACCATAGATCCAGTCTATAGCTATACACTCTTTGAAGTCAACGATGTTTGAGGTCTTACTATAGATCCAGCCTATAGCTATACACTCTTTGAAGTGAACAATGTGTCAGGTCTTACCATAGATCCAGCCTATAGCTATGCATTCTTTGATGTCAATGACGCTTGAGGTCTTACTATAGATCCAGCCTATAGCTATACACTCTTTGAAGTCAATGATGTTTGAGGTCTTACTATAGATCCAGCCTATAGCTATACACTCTTTGAAGTCAAAGATGTGTCAGGTCTTACCACAGATCCAGCCTACAGCTATACACTCTTTGAAGTCAATGATGTTTGACGTCTTAGTATAGATCCAGCCTATAGCTATACACTCTTTGAAGTCAACGATGTTTGACGTCTTACTATAGATCCAGCCTATAGCTATACACACTTTGAAGTCAATGATGTATCAAGTCTTACCATAACGATGTTTGAGGTTTTACCATAGATCCAGCCTATAGCTATACACACTTTGAAGTCAATGATGTATCAGGTCTTACCATAACGATGTTTGAGGTTTTACCACAGATCCAGCTTATAGCTATACACTCTTTGAAGTCAACGATGTGTCACGTCTTACCATAGATCCCCTCTATGAAGGCAATAATGTATCACGTCTGACCATAGATCCAGACCAGACTACACACTCTTTGAAGTGATGTATGTAGCAGGTCTTACCATAGATCCCGCCCACAACTACACACGCTATGAAGTGAACTATGTATCAGGTCTTACCATAGATCTAGCCCACAACTACACACTCTATGAAGTGAACTATGTATCAGGTCTTACCATAGATCTAGACCACAACTACACACGCTATGAAATGGACTATGTATCAGGTCTTACCATAGATCCAGCCCACAACTGCACACTCTATGAATCCAGTGATGATGATGCTTAGGGCTGCTACAAACCAGTCCACCAGCTGAAACACGTACATGCCTCCCTGAAACACAACACAACACGCACATAACATTATCCTTGTTGGCATCATTGTTATTGTTGTTGTTGTTGTTGTGTTGTTGTTGTCACCATTATCATTATTCTTCTATTTCTTGTTGTTATTGTTATTATTATTCCCCCTTTTTTGTCAAGTGAAAATTGTATACGGATTATGTAAATGGCTGACAAATATGTCTGTTGTGTTGAAATCTCCTGCGCACTTTCCTCTTTCAGCGCATTTGTAAATTCTGATTAGCTGATGAATGTAAAAAATGGGGACGAAAAAAAAACCCAACATATCACGCACATGAGCGTGTGCGCACATACTTTGCATGCGCGCGCGAACCAGCGTCACAAACAATATGAAAAGAAAAAGAAACACCCGAAGGTGCTGGGGAAAACCCAGAGAAGCACTGTCCTCATCTGCCTTTAGAGCAGTCCTGTACCACCCTTGGAGGCCTGCGCTGTGTTGACGATGGGTACAGGCACGCGCAGGACACTCCTTTAAGATATCAAGGGACATAACTGCTCCTGAACAGAGGTAAATCAGACTACAGGATGCAACTCATAACAGCCTTAAAGTAGCATCCCCGTGTTTCATGACTGCAGAGCCCACCGGCGAAAAACACCACCCTCCGGCTGCCGAGCACACCCCACAGACCCAACCACCCCTGCCCACGGACAGATGAAGACAGTGCCATTCCAGACACAGCCAAGCTTTCGCCATACGGTCTTATGTGCCCTCAAGAGAGAATCCAAAGTTGTGGTCTTTCCCACTGTCAACAGGACTTTCCCTGTGGTCAGTGGGTCTTTCCTCACTGTCACTGGACTTTCTCCAGGGTCAGCCTAGTTAAGGCAAAGAAGAAAAAGAAACACCCGAAGGTGCTGGGGAGGACCCAGAGAAGCACTGTACTCATCTGATATTAACTATTGGAGATAAAACGAAATATATAACGCAATGCAAAAAGCATTTCGACGTATACAACAATTATTGTGTAATCCCACACACACACACACTCAAAGAACAAAAAGGGAAAATGTCGCCATTTATGACGTGTATTTTCCGAGTGACTGAGTGACAGAAATCAATTGCACAGTCGCGAAATGCGTGACGTAATGTGGTTTTATACACACTTATAAGCACTTTAAAAATGATGTCATGGGTGATAACGTGTAACACGAAGATAAGGGACGACAGTCTAAAGGTCTCTCTACAAAAAGTGACAATTAGAAATAGAAAAAGAAACGCTATGGTACTTATAATTTCTCTGATCAACAAAGAAAGAAACAAAACATGAGAAAAAAGTCGCCCAAAACGGCTGTTTGTACGCAGACGCTGAAAACACAATGTTTGGACACGATATCTGTATCTCATTTGAACTTCTGTGCCACCTCAGTAGCATTGCATCCATGCCACTCATTCCGACCCCCCGTCCACAGCCACAGCCCGGTCCGGCCCGCCGCAGCTCTGACAACGGCAATCCACAGGGAGCAGTCAATGTCAAGTCCCCAAGAAGCTGTACAAATCTTACTAAGGAAGTAACACACCGGTTAAGAATAGCTCATGTCATCTTCCCTAACCCTAAAAGCTCTCAGAAAACATTTAAAAAAAAAAAAAAAAAAAAAAAAATCCAGGCATAGTCAGTGAATTTGTGAAACACAAGACTTCACATAAGTAAAAAAATTTAAAAAAAAAAAAAAAAAAGGAAAAAAGACTGATGGCGTCCAGTGAATTTCTACACACCTTGTGCACGAAGATTTCGTCAATTTAGACTTTTTCGTTGTTGGCATGTACAGCAGCAGTATGGCTACCTTCCTCTGAAGCCCACAACAGCTCTTCATACAAGTGAAGTTACGTTCAAATATATTGAAATCAGTGCTGAATGTCCTAGCGTCGGGGACTCCCGACTGGGAGGTCGTGGGTTCGATTCCCATCAGAGTCATGTGGGATTTTTCTGCCCTGACCGGCTCCTACCTAAAGTTGAGTTTGCTACGGGCTCAGTTGGGAAGACTGGGACCACACAGTCGAGTTTCATCCACTAAATGGATGTGTCTCTGAGAGTGTTGCTTCAATTTCCTGACCAACACTGCAGGTGTCTGTATGTCCTGGGCCTGGTTGATGCCGGGATATATTATGAAAGGAAGCGTAGAGTACAGCCCTGTCATGCAGTCTCAGACTGGAATGGAAATCTGTAGCATCATCTTCATCATCCTCACTCTCATCGATCCGCTTTAAAAAAAATTAAAAAAAAGAATTTCCTGGTGACTTTACGGATGTGTATAGCACGTATGTGAAGCGAGTTCTCGTTCCTGATTTTTATGCGAGGAGATTACGTTTCGTGATTACGCGGCTCTATCGAGACAAGACGAAACAGAATTGTTCATTTTCAAGAAAACCCCGTCTGGGTTATATGGAAATTGTACGATCAATATCGTTTCATCAAATCATACAATTATAATATATTTCAATCGACATAGTTTTACATCTTTTCCCTCGGACTGATTAATGATATCCACTCACCATTGTGCGCGTGTTTGCTGATGTTGAACGCGCTCGTCTGTCTGTCTGCGTGTGTGAGTTTTTTTGTTTTGTTTTTCGGCGGTGTGTGTGTGTGTGTGTGTGTCTGTGTGGTGTGTGTGTGTGTGTGTGTGTGTGTGTGTGTGTGTCTGTGTGTGTGTGTGTGTGTGTGTGTGTGTGTGTGTGGTGCGCGTACGCGCGCGCGCGCGCGCGTGTGTGTGTGTGTGAATTAGAATTATAATTTTATCATGTTTTTCTGTAATATGCGCTTTGGGCTCTCGAGAGGTAAAGCGCTCTATAAATATCCTTTTACATTACATTACATTACATTACATTACATTACATTACAAAAGAAAGTTGGCATTAAAAATCGAGTACATACCACAAAACAACAACAATACCAGCAATACAGATACTGGAACACTTTTGTAAAGGACCAATGTTCAAACGACATTCATGATTATTTTCAGAAATTTTAACCAGTTTTCTTAACTTGGGTTTGCTGTTGATTTGTTTAAACAGTGGACGTGACTTCAACTTATTTGGGCGCTTGTAGAACCGTGATAGTGACGTCACATTATCTCGCAATATGGCGGACTTTGTTAGCTTTCGTTCCGCAGCGACTTTTAAACCTTGATTTCATGTCCATTTGGAAATGAAATCGTTTGGTAACGACAAATACAGACTTCTGTCTCCCATATCTGGTGAAAGAGATTAAACGCTGTATTAACTAGGTCTCCCCTTTCAGTGATGTTCTTACCTGGGTGACGAAGACCATAGACAGCAGCATGAACACGAAACAGAAGACGGCAGTGACGACAAAGCGGCGGTGACGTAGAAGATGGGGATAGTGGTCAATGAGAGTGGTCAGCCCTACCTCAGCGTTGGTTATCTGTCCATCAGAAAGGGGACAATGTTAGTAGCAGTTTTATTTGGCCCGGCTGACCACCTAGGGGCAGTAAGGGGGACGGTCAAATAAACTGAAGTCCCGACATGAAACAAACAAACAAACAAACAAAAAACAACAACAACCAAAGAAACGAAACGCATACAAACACTCATCAACAGACACAGACAAATGCACAGACAAAGAAACACACACGCGCACGCAGGAATGCACGCACATACGCACGCGCGCGCGCACACAAACACACACACACACACACACAACACACACACACACACACAGAGTGAGACGCATACGCATTCACACACACACACGCGCACGCACGCAACACACCACACACACACACACACACACACACGCGCGCGCGCGCATACGCACGCACGCACGCACGCACACACACACACACACACACACACACACACACACACACACACACACCACATAAGCACGCGCGAGCGCTCGCTTTAACTGAAACCTATTGCACGCAAGCACGCACGCACGCATATACACATACACACGCACGCGCGCGCGCGCAGACACACACACACACACACACACACACACACACACACACACACACGCACGTACACACACACCAACACACACACACACACACACGCACGCACGCACGCACGCGCACGCGCATTGATTGATTGAAATGTATTTAGTGTTAGATTAACCATTTATTTTATTGACGTTTAAAAAGGATAACAAAATGTCACCTTTTGTATGAATATAGAACCATTTTTGTTTGTAAAAACACAATTTTAACTCATCAAAATTTGGTCAAATCATAATCAGAACTCCCCAAAACACACACACACACACACACACACACACACACACACACACACACACCACGCACGCACGCACGCACGCACGCACGCGCACGCACGCACGCACGCGCGCGCACACACACACACACACACACACAGTGAGAGAGAGAGAGAGAGAGAGAGAGAGAGAGAGAGAGAGAGAGAGAGAGTGAGAGAGAGAGAGAGAGGAAAGCGAGACAGACATACAAACAGACAGAGACAGAGACAGACCAAGCACGCGTGCGCGCGCGTGCGAGAGAGAGAGAGAGAGAGAGAGAGAGAGAGAGAGAGAGAGAGAGAGAGACAGACAGACAGACAGACAGACAGACAGACAGACAGACAGACAAACAGACAGAGATAGAGAGAGACCAAGCGAGAGAGAGACAGACACAGAGAGACAGAGCGATGTGCAGAAGACAGACCGAATGTTATCAAACAACGAATACCGATCGCCGCAAGGAAATGGTCCCTTTTTCTTTCTCCAACTCACCGCACTGTCGATCGCTAAGGTGATGATCATGATGAAGAAGAGAACCGACCACAGCTGTGGCAAAGGCATCAGAGACACAGCCTCAGGGTACAAGATAAACGCCAATCCCGGGCCTGTTAAATATTACGAACAATGGATTTTACGGTCAGTAGTTTCCTGCGTGTAGCAATTAGGACTGGATGCTGAAACTAGGCAGTAATATAGAAGAAGAAAAATATGTATGTTACATCGTCACATGCATGTTCATTGAGGACAGTATTTTCTTTCATTGTTTCATGTATCCTTTACGATTTTTTTTCCGTACCGTGTTCAGTTTACTCTGCATTTTTGTAGTGTGTGTGGGTAACTGAATGTCAGCTGTCTGACACATTCCGGTCTCCTGATTGTTGAGGGAAGTAACACTTTTAGATGTACATGACTATGATTACAATTTATGCAAGTTGCACGTGTGATTACAATTTATACAAGCTGTGCAGTGGTTACAATTTATACAAGTTGTACGTGTGATTACAATTTATACAAGCTGTACAGTGATTACAATTTATACAAGTTGTACATGTGATTACAATTTTATACAAGTTGTACATGCGATTACAATTTATGCAAGTTGTACAGTGATTACAATTTATACAAGTTGTACATGTGATTACAATTCATACAAGTTGTACATGCGATTACAATTTATTCAAGTTGTACATGTGATTACAATTAATTACAATTTATACAAGTTGTACATGTGATTACAATTTAATACAAGTTGTACATGTGATAAACAATTTATGCAAGTTGTACATGTGATTACAATTATTACAAGTTGTACATGTGATTACAAGGAAAGTCTTATATTGTGCAATTCGAAAAGGAAAGTGGAGGAAGCGCATCAAGAAAATCACCAAATTGACGTCACTTGGCGATGTAGGCTCTGCGTAACAGTAGCATTAATCCTAATTTTGTTAGTTACATCATCCCCCAAAACGTGAATTGGTATTTGCGTACTTGCATCTTACTTTTTTTTTCCCCCTCTCTAGTTTTGTTTTGATTAAGGTAGATATGAAAGAGAGTTAGACTGATTTCCGAATTGATTCATCATTCAACTCTTTGGATTGTTGCTGTGTATTGACTTTGAAAAGGCCTTCGATTTTTCGGACAGGAACTTTATGATCAATATAAATAAACTTTTTGGTCTGGCAAAAGTATTGGTACTGGAGGAAAAAAATTACATGACTATCAAATCAACAGTCTCTATAAACGGACAGTCTCCACAAGAATTTCAGATAGATCAGGGCTGTAGGGAGGGGGCTTCTATATCTCTCTACAAATTTATCCTCGCACGTGTGTTGTGTGTGTGTGTGTGTGGTGTGTGTGTGCGTGCGTGCGTGCGTGCGTGCGTGCGTGGTGCGTGCGTGCGTGCGTGCGTGCGTGCGTGCGTGCGTGCGTGCGTGGTGTGTGGTGTGCGTGTGTGTGTGGTGTGTGTGGTGTGTGTGTGTGTGTGTGTCAGTGCATGGTGTGTGTGTGTGTGTGTGGTGTGTGTGTGTGTGTGTGTGTGTGTGTGAGAGAGAGAGAGAGAGAGAGAGAGAGAGAGAGAGAGGGAGGGGGGATGTTTTACCTGAGGAAACCACATTCCTGACGTCCTGTCCCGACATGTGAGCCATGAAGCCCAGAACGGAGAAAATGACGAAGCCGCCATAGATGCTGGTCCCCTCACTGACTAAGGTCAGCATCACGGAGTCCCTGTCGGCAACACGTAACATCAGTCATCCAACCATCCAGATAACGTGGCAAGGAAAGAGAGAGAAGGGAACGTACCAAAGGAATGTATCTGGTCGAAAGAGTTCTTTTGAACACACACGCACACACACAACACACACTCCTCTCTCTCTCTCTCTCTCTCTCTCTCTCTCTCTCTCTCCCTCCCCATCTCTCTCTTCCCCCTCTCTGTCTCTGTCTGTCTGTCTGTCTGTCTGTCTCTCTTCTTCTTTCTTTCTCTCCTCTCCTCCCTCTCTTCTCTCTCTCCCTCTCCTCTCTCTCTCTCTCTCTCTCTCTCTCTCTCTCTCTCCTTCTCTCTATCTCGTTCTCTGTCCAGGTGCTCCTCACCTGAGGCAGTTGTTGTGGAACTTGTTGAAGGACGCCATCACAACCAGACCTCCCCAACACGGGCCCAGGGAGAAGAACACCTGCAGTGCCGCCTCCAGCCACACCTGTGGATTGTCGTCAACGTCATCATCGTCCTCATCTTCATCATCATTTCTTTTTCCTGCCCCACCTTCTGTGCCACCTCAGTGGCACTGCACCCACGCCGCTCATTCCGACACCCCGTCCACAGCCACAGCCCGGCCCGGCCCGCCGCAGCCCCGGCACCGGCAATCCACAGGGAGCAGTCAATGTCAAGTCGTCAAGAGGCAACCCTCCGGAGGAGACTCTGCACTGCTGCCAAATCACTTCGGTGATGTTCAGTGGCGCCTGTTCTGATCCAACATACGCAGGACACCCCCTACTAAGCCCCCTACTGACGACAGTGGTCGTGGAGCCGGCGTGAGGGAACTTCCTCCCCAGAGGGAATCAAACCAAGGCCACAGACGTGGAGAAAACATCGAAACTGAGGTAACCATGACAGCAGGGCATGAAGGGCCACAGAATTTAAGACTTTTTTAAAATGCTGATCGATGACAATGAGGATGATGAAGATGATGCTACGGATTTCCATTTCGGTCTGTGACTGCACGACAGGGCTGTTCTCTACGCTTCCTTTCATAATATATCCCGGCGTCGACCAGGCCCGAGAGATATAGACACCTGCAGTGTTGGTCAGGAAATTTGAGCAACACTCTTAGAGGCGCATCCATTAAGTGGATGAAACTCGACTGTGTGGTCCTAGTCTTCCCAGCTGAACCGGCAGCAAACTCAGCTCCAGGCAGGAGCCGGTCGGGGCTGAAAAAATCCCACATGGCTCTGATGGGAATCGAACCCATGACCTCCCAGCCAGGAGTCCGCGATGCTGACCACTTCGTCACGGCGGCTGGTTTTATCATCACATGTTCATCACCATCACCACAACTAACCAATACCTGCGCCTCGGTCTTTAAGCTGTATGTTATCGTTGTTAACATCAGGGTTGAGATCATCGTCACTATCGTCACTGCCATCTGTTGTGCTGCCTTGTGTTTATACTTGTTATTATCATCGTCGTCGTTGTCGTCAAGATCATATTCTTCTGGGGGTTTTTTTTCTTTATCATCTTCGTGAGGAGATCATCATCCTCGTCGTCATCATCATCATCATCACCATCATCATCATCATTACCTTCTTCTTCCTCTTTTTGTTCTTGATGTTGTTTGTGTTCTTCTTTCCTCCTCCTCCTCCTCCTCCTCCTCCTCCTCCTCTTCTTCTTCTTCTTCGTCTCTTCTTCTTCGTCCTCCTTATCCTCATCATCATCACTGTTCTGTAGTATATTGTACTGAAATGTAATACAAACGTGATGCAATGCAAAATAATACACTACACTACTCTTAGTAGTGCTCCTTATGATGATAATGATGACGACAACAACGACGATGGTGATGATGTGACAATGATGAATAGAGTACCTTCCACGAGTAATGTTCACTTCATTAGCGTGTATAGCCCCTTACCTCTATGTCGAACAGTTTGGCGAAGTCAGGTTTGATGTAGAAGAGAATGCCGTCCATGGCACCAGGCAGCATGGCTCCTCGAATCAGCAGGATGGTCAGTAAGATGTACGGAGCTGTGGCCGTCACGTAAACCACCTATCGTCCGTCAGTCAATCCAATGAGTGGTCAATCGAACGCGCGCGAATATGCACACATGCATGCACGCACGAATGCACACACACACACACACACACACACACACACACACACACACACACACACACACACATACATAAGTCTTCTCTCTCTCTCTCTCTTCTCTGTCTCTGTCTGTCTGTCTGTCTGTCTGTCTGTCTCTGTCTCTCTCTCTCTCTCTCTCTCTGTGTGTGGTGTGTGTGTGTGTGTCTGTCTGTCTGTCTGTCTGTCTGTCTGTCTGTCTGTCTGCCTCTCTCTCTCTCTCTCTCTCTCTCTCTCTCTCTCTGTATGTGTGTGTGTGTGTGTGTGTGTGTGTAGAGAGAGAGAGAGAGAGAGTGTGTAGACTGTGCGTGTATGTGTGTGTGTGTGTGTTGTGTAGAGAGAGAGAGAGAGAGGAGAAAGACAGAGAGAGAGAGGGGAGAGAGAGAGAGAGGGGGGGAGAGGGAGGGGGGGGGAGAATCTGACACTTACGAAACAGACACAATTGAGAAACGAAGAAGGAAGGTGTGGGTGGATGATGAAAGAGGAGGGAGAGGACAACGTCACGCATTAAAAACAAAGTAGAATGTTGAAGAAAAGGAGGAAGAGAAGGAAAGAAGGAAAGGGAGAGAAGGAAGCCAGGAAGAGGACAAGAGGACGGAGGAGGGGCGGAGAGAGAGAGGAGAGAGAGAGAGAGAGAGAGAGAGAGAGAGAGAGAGAGAGAGAGAGAGAGTCGGGGGGGGGGGGGGGGGGGTCAGAACAGTTCTTCTCAGTCTCTCCTCACTTTGCCACTGGAATGGATCCCTCGGGACAGCGCCAGGAAACACAGGAGGTAGGTGAAGGCCATGCTCAACCCCAGGTACCACACCAAAGTTCCCGGTTCTTCGAAACCGCTGGACAGCTGCAGTACGTTGCGCCTGCGCACACAACAGACGAACAGACAGACAGACAGACGGACGGGGTCAGATCGACTAAGTCCTTACGGAGTCCGGTGTAGGTAACAAACAACTCGTTATCAAAATCCTTAGGCTTGATTAAAGCATGCACAGGGAAAGAAGGCCAGACAACCTTGCACTTGGACAAAATGACAAAAACCACGCGAACACCACCGATAAAGGCACTTGATAAAGGGACAAAACCCTGTCACACTTAGGCTCACATGCTAAAATCACCTCCCCTACTTTGAAAAAAAAATTGTTTTAAGTTTCTTTTGCTTGTTTGTGTTTGTTTTTGTGTTTTGTTGTTGCGAAAATTTAAAAAAGATAGATCATGCTAACTCATTCATCTACTCTTCGGTGGATGGGTTGGTAGATGGGTGGATCGTACTATAATTTAGCAAATTGTGGCTCTAATTCTTTTCACAAAGGTTATAAGCTGTGGAAAATCTTGGCGGAGACATCCCAAAATATTTGTTACGTTTATAAGCGAGTTTTGTGTCGAAAACTACATTTTTTGTTGTGCTGTCCTGGCTTCAAAGATTTGCGAAATGATTTACACCTCCCCCCCTCCGCCCCTTCCCCCTCCCCCCCCCCCCCCCCCCCCCCCCCCCCCCCTCTTCCCCGTTACTTCTAACGTTAGGGTAAAACAAACAGTTCTAACGTTAGGGTAAAACAAACACTTCTAACGTCACGGTAAAACAAACAGTTCTAACGTTAGGGTAAAACAAACAGTTCTAAAGTTAGGGTCAAACAAACAGTTCTAACGTTAGGGTCAAACAAACAGTTCTAACGTCAGGGTAAAACAAACACTTCTAACGTCAGGGTAAAACAAACACTTCTAACGTTAGGGTAAAACAAACAGTTCTAACGTCAGGGTAAAACAAACAGTTCTAACGTCAGGGTAAAACAAACAGTTCTAACGTTAGGGTAAAACAAAACACTTCTAACGTCAGGGTAAAACAAACACTTCTAACGTCAGGGTAAAACAAACACTTCTAACGTCAGGGTAAAACAAACAGTTCTAACGTTAGGGTAAAACAAACAGTTCTAACGTTAGGGTAAAAACAAACACTTCTAACGTCAGGGTAAAACAAACAGTTCTAATGTTGGGGTAAAACAAACACTTCTAACGTCAGGGTAAAACAAACAGTTCTAACGTTAGGGTAAAACAAACACTTCTAACGTCAGGGTAAAACAAACAGTTATAACGTTAGGGTAAAACAAACACTTCTAACGTTAGGGTAAAACAAACACTTCTAACGTCAGGGTAAAACAAACAGTTCTAACGTCAGGGTAAAACAAACAGTTCTAACGTTAGGGTAAAACAAACAGTTCTAATGTTAGGATAAAACAAACACTTCTAACGTCATGGTAAAACAAACAGTTCTAACGTCAGGGTAAAAAACAGTTCTAACGTCAGGGTAAAACAAACAGTTCTAATGTTAGGATAAAACAAACAGTTCTAACGTTAGGGTCAAACAAACCACTTCTAACGTCAGGGTAAAACAAACAGTTCTAACGTCAGGGTAAAACAAACAGTTCTAACGTTAGGGTAAAACAAACAGTTCTAACGTCAGGGTAAAACAAACACTTCTAACGTCAGGGTAAAACAAACAGTTCTAACGTCAGGGTAAAACAAACAGTTCTAACGTTAGGGTAAAACAAACACTTCTAACGTCAGGGTAAAACAAACAGTTCTAACGTCAGGGTAAAACAAACAGTTCTAACGTCAGGGTAAAACAAACAGTTCTAATGTGCGTTTCAAAGTGAGGTGACTGCAGGCGGAAACTGCAACAAATGTTAAAGGGGATTTAAAGTAACTCCCCCAGATCACAGGGACAAGCAAACAACAGTGTTTTGTCTTGTAACTTGTTTGTCGCTGTTATCTGGCGGATTTGCCTTACATTCCTTTTAAAATTTAGTTCTAATGTGGGTGTCCTTAACGCCCAGAAAGAATGAGCGCAGCGCCGTTGGCCACGTTTTAAGTAGACGTCCAGTGAGGCAACAGTCTGGTACTAATTTATCCCACTGCTTTGGACTTCACTTTTACTTTCGTTCTTATAAATTCCTTAACGGGACCAGCCGCCTTGGCTAGCATCGTGGACTACCGGTTGGGAGGTCGCGGGTTCGATTCCCATCGGAGCCATGTATTTATGGTACTTTTTTGCGACCCCGACCGGTTCCTACCCGGATTTGGGATTGCTACGGGCTCAGTTGGGGAAGTCTGTGACCACGCGTCGACTTTCATCCACTTAATGGATGAGTCTCTGAAAGTGTGGCTCACACGTCCTGACCGACACTGCAGGTGTCTGTATTTCTCGGGCCGGCTTGATTCCGGAATACATTATGAATGTAAGCGTTAAGTACTTTACTCTCAAACCAGAATGGAAATCGTAGCATCATCTTCATCATCCTCATCGGTCAAGAATCTCAAATTCTGGGTCCTTCATGCTTTATTCTTATGAAGACCTCAGTTTCAGGTTTTTCTCTCCATGTCGGCGCCTTTGGTGAGGCTCTATAGCGGGGTCACCGGCATCAGTAAAGTTTATGGGGCCTCTCGTTGGACGGACGATGTCCTGCACATGTTGGATCAGAACAGGCGCCACTGAACACCACCGATACAACTCGGCAGCAGTGCAGTGTCTCCTCTGGTGGGTTGCCTCTTGACGACTTCATATTGACTGCTCAGTGGGGATTGCCAGTGCCAGGGCTGTGGCACGATAGACCATGATCTGGCTGTGGACAGGGAGTCGGAATGATCGGCGTGAGTGCAATGCCACTGAGGTGGAGACAGTGATAGCAACAACAACAAATAATAATGATAACAATAATGAAATAAAATGAAAATAAAATTGAAAAAAAAAAAAACGGTCCTTCACAAGGGCATGAAGAGAGGACACTCTCATGCCCCTGGTACGTTCCCGCCAAAAATGGAGCTGACACGCGTCTCACTGGCTGGTTCAACACCAGGCAAAAATTATTACCCTTGACGGAGACCCACTCATCCAAGCTTAACTAACTAACTGACTGAATAAACCCATGTGTGCCCTTTGTGTGACTGTTCTTGACGAACGTGTCGACCCATTTCTCTCGCCATGTGAACGCTGAAAACAGAGGTGAAATCTGTGGATGCATCACTTGTGACGCCAGGCACTGAGACATTTATGTTTTTCTGTCTTTCCTTCTTCTTTCTTCCTTTTTTCACCCCCTCCACGTCCCCTCCTTTCCTCTTACCCCTTCCCCCCATTGCCCCCACCTTCCCTCCCCACTCCCCACCCATCCACTCCCTTCTTCCTTCCTCGGTCAGAACTCTGAGGTTCAATACAGTATACAGTGCATATGTGTGTGTGTGTGTGTGTGTGTGTGTGTGTGTGTGTGTGTGTGTGTGTGTGTGTGGGTGTGTGTGTGTCCCGACAGGCACACACACAAACTCTCTCTCTCTCTCTCTCTCTCTCTCTCTCTCTCTCTCTCTCTCTGCGTGTTCGTGCGTGCGTGTATGCGTCAGCGCATGGGTGTGTGCGTGCGTGCGTGCGTGTGTGTGTGTGTGTGTGTGTGTGTGTGTGTGTGTGTGTGTGTGTGTGTGACACACAAACACTCTCTCCCTCTCTACTCTCTCTCTCTCTCTCTCTCTCTCTCTTCTCTCTCTCCCTCTGCGTGTTCGTGCGTGTGTGTATGCATGTGTGCGTGTGTGTGCACGCGTGTGTGTGTGTGTGTGTGTGTGTTTGAGCGCAGGTGCGCGCGCGCGCGCGCGCGCGCGTGTGTGTGGGGTGTGTGTGCGCGTGTGTCTGTCTATCTGTCTTTCTGTCTCTCTCTGTAAGACTGTCTATCTGTCTTTCTCTGTAAGAGGCGAGAAAAGAAATGAGATGCAGACAGAGATGCCGCGTGAAACAGGAAGGTGTAAACACAGGAAAGCTGCAAGTAAATAAGCCGAAAGTCAATAACTAAGAAAATATGGAACAAGAAGACAGGCAAGATACAAGAGAAACAAACTTGCATAGAGACAGAGTGAGAGAAAGATGGACATAAACATAGGCACTACTCACTGCCAAAATTCCTCTGTCGAAGAGACCCTTCTGGGCGCTGTGATATTGACTGTGTCGTTCCCGCCAAGACTGGTGTTCATCCCTGAGAAGAGAGGAGAGAGAGAGAGAGAGAGAGAGAGAGAGAGAGGGGAGAGAGAGATTTGTATTTTGGCCATTGACTCTCATGTGCAAAAGGTGAAAGATGGCGCAGCATCAAGTTCCATTAATTACAATACTCGTACAGTGTAGCGAAAGCCTTTTGCAAGTCATCATATGCGTTGGCAAGCAAAACTGTCAAGAACGTACAAAAGCAAAAGCAAATAGATGTTACTATACGAATTTGAATCAGAACGATGTACATCTTTTCAATTACGATACATAATGGTCGATTTGAAAGTGTTCGAGATCATATATTAAAAATGATGGAAAAAGAGCACGATGAACTTTTTCGCCCTGTCTGACACCCTGAAAGTATCCAAATATTTGATTTTAAAAATTTTTTATGGACGAAAACACAAGACTAAATCTACTCAGAAATGCTTACGAGTGCCCGAAGAATCTTTTCGTTGATTCCTGGCTTGATGAACTTTTGCACACAGAGTCAAACGCTTTCATAAAATCAACGAAAGCATAAAACACTTGTTTGTTTTTAACAGCAAAAATATCAACAAGAGTTTTCAAGACAAGATACATGATCCACTGTGGAATGATAGCGTCAAAACGCCGCCTGATTTTCTGAAATAATCGATCGCTTTCGACAAAGTTAGTCGGTCGCTTATTCTAAACTGTTGTAAACAGTTTTCCGACACCTCTCAGGAATGCAGAGTCTGGTAATTGTCACATTTAGTGTTGCTGTCACATTTAGTGTTGCTGTCTTTGCCCTTATATTCTGACGAAACGAGTCCTACTATCTATTCTTTTGGTATGACAACCGTATTATACTGAAAGTTTAAAATTCGTAGATAACAATAAGGATCCCCTGTTCTCAATAATTTGTTGCGAATCATGTTCTCCCCAGAAGCTTTTCAGTTTCTCCGTGTTGCCCTGTCATATTTTCATCAGGGATTGGTTGATACAAAAAAATTCCAAATCATAATCGAGATCATAGTCCAAATTTTCTTTCAGTATATCGTCGTCATCGACCTAACGATTAAAAAATTTGAAATGTACATATAGTACATGTAAACCGATTGGACACGAAACATTGGTGTCCCCCTTTAATCCTAGCCCATCTCTCTTTGGATCTAGTTGCCACCACGTGTAGATCTACTGTTGCTTGCATGCTTGTCTCTCTGTATTTGTTTGGGCTCTTCTTTTGGGAGGCTGTCATCGGTCGAAAAAGCTCTACACAGATACTCAGACAGAAGAGAGGGATAACTGTAGTTTTCCCTGTACAATTAACAGTTCTAAGGATGTAAATAATGAACAAGTAGGGTAACTCTTGTTCCCCACGATGAAACTGATACACGCCCATAACTCCAAAGGAATGCGCTTACGACACCGAATCGCCTAGCAGAACTGGCAATACATAGTACTCAGAACAAAACAAGGAGACAACCCCTAGTTGAAATGACAACACAGAGCACACAAATCCTATCTCCTTGTTTTGTTCTGTGTGCTCTGTGCTGTCGTTTCAATTAGGGGATGTCTCCTTGTTTGTTCTGTGTGCTCTGTGTTGTCATTTCTGCTGGGCGGTTCGGCGTCGTAGGCAGCATTCGTTAGGAGTTATGGCCCTGTATTTATTTCATCATGGGGGAGCGAGAGTTACCCTTCTTGTTCGTGATTTACTGTTTACCGCTCTCTGCCTCATTTAAGATTACCTTTCAGTTCTAAGGATGGTTTCTAACTCTGACAGAAAAGAGAAAAAAACATACCGAGAAAATACCGAGAACAAACAAACAAAAAAGAGCGAGACACGAGAACATCCACACTGTCACACACAGTCATGTCTACGCCCTATAACATTCATCTCACCCACCAAATGACGAGTTGATCAAGGATGTCGTAATCCCCAACACCGATGATGACGCATTTTCCGATTCGGATGACGCATTCTCAAACTGCAGATACGTAAAACACTGGGGAGTGTTCCACCACTGGTCGCACAAAGACCACGGCACTTCGGATCGGAAAGAGCATACCAGGTAGTAGAAGCCCCAGGCTAGCACGCTGTTCTGCGCCCAAAACAGCACCGTGGAGGTGATCACCATAGAGATTCCTACACCTGCAGAGGCATCAACAAAGGCAACAACTTACTCGGTGTGACGGCGCGGTGTGTGTGTGTGTGTGTGAGAGAGCGAGAGAGAGAGACAGAGACAGAGAACATATGAATCATAATTTTTGCATGTTGTTGGATTTTTCCTCTATTGCTTTTCTTTTTTTTCCCCTCTACAGTAAACATGTACAAAGGCAAATGAAAGTAATTTCATTAAGTAAATGATATTTAAACGACATGGAGGAAAACATTAGCAAGCAAGCTAAGCAGGTACGCACGCACACATGCAATCACGCATGTACACGATCGCGCGCACA
>CM065746.1:6305304-6310304 GCA_033310375.1 Conus canariensis
TAGGAAAATCAAGCTGGTTTTCGACGAGGTTATTCCACAACAGATCATAATACTTGTTTTAAAAAGTTTAATTGATATTTTCAATAGTCGTAAAAAGCAATTGTTTTGTGTTCTGTTGATTTCACAAAAGCGTTTGATTCAGTTTGGAGGCAGGGATTAAGGCAAAAGCTTATCAAAGGTGTAAATTAAATGATTTTGCAAGTAATCACGAATATTGTGTCAGCAAATAAAATCTTGTATATTTATAAATGGGAGTCAGTCTGAATATTTTTGCAGTTTTAGAGGTGTTCGTCAAGGTGAAAGCCTTTCACCTTTGCTATTTTCTTTGTATTTGAATGATATTGAACAATATCTCACAGATCGTAACTGTACTTTCTTAAATATTGATTTAAAACTTATATTTATCAAGTTACATCAGTTTACTTTTACTTTTATACGCTGATGGTTTTGTTATTGTTGCAGATTCTTTTTTGTGGTTTACAGCATGCTCTTGATCTATTATGCGAGTATTGCTATACATGGAAGCTTAATGTTAATGTAGCAAAAACAAAGGTTGTAGTCTTTAATGGACGCAATAATCCTAGAAAAACAAAACGCACTAAAGATCAGAAACCAGTCTATAGAAATAGTACACACTTTCAAATATTTAGGTATAATTTTGAGCAAAACAGGAAATTTTCATAAATGCAAGAAGTATTTGTATGACCAAGCGCAATGTGTAATGTTTTCTTTATTAAAGATGATAAGATTTCAAATTTTCCTACAAATATTGTACTGGACTTATACCATTTAATGGTGCTGCCGGTACTTTTATATGGGTGTGAAATTTGGGGATATTGTGATTTAAAGCTAATGGCAAGTTGTCGGCTTAAATTTTTTAAGTATCTTTTTCATTTAAATCGTTCTATCAAATCAGAATTGATAAACAGAGAACTAGGAATGCATCCTTTTCCAGTTCAAGTATATGCACGAATGATAAAATTCTGGTCATCATTACTTTCTCCACAAACAAACAAATATTCATCTACATTGTATAAAGTATTATAATTATGATTTAAACAGAAATCAGGGTTTTACATCTAGGTGGTTTATGTGTATACACGAAATCCTAATAGAAACAGGATTCGACTGTGTTTGAGAGACACAAAAAGTTTCGTCTGTTCACAGTCTTTGTAGAAATGTTCGTAATTCATTAGAAAATATTTACATACGTGCATGGAATGATGGTTTAGATCTAGTAATAAGTGTTTATTTCATAGAAATTTCAAAACAGTTTTGCCGTGAAAAATATATTAAACTGTTGTCTGATGTTTATATATACCCAATAATTGGGTTTCACTGTGGTAATGATAAACTCATTATAGAAATTGGCAGACGATTTGGAATACCTCACGATGAACGATTCTGTTGGGACTGCGACCAGAATGACCTTGGTGATGAATTTCATTTTGTAATGAAATGCACCAAATATAACGACATTAGAAATCAGTTTATACCAAGAACATTTACATGTATAAAGGTCGTATTTAACTGTTGTTGTTTGCTCTGAGGGAGTAAAAAAAAGTGTTGCTAAACTTAGCCAAGTTTCTAAAACTTAGTAAAGTTGTGTAACATTATATTCAGTGTGCTAATTACAGGGAAATTTTTGTTTGATTGTAGAGAGCAAAATATAAAGTGCTGATGAAACCGCGTTATTTGACTGACCCTTTGATGTATACTCTAAAATTGATTTATTGTGATAAAGTCCATATGCCCACCCCGAACCTCCATCTCCAATCCTCCACCCCCACCCCTACCCGACCCCCACATACGTGTTGATGTTTGTCCGTCGAGACGACGAAGACCATCTAGTCGTCCTGGGATCGGGGGTGAGTGCGTAGATGGCTGGTCAGGCCGATCTGCGCCCAGAGGACCTATCACAGTACGGACAGGGGATTGTGGCAGCACTTGGAGATCTGTTGACACTGGTCTTCCTGATCATCCTGCACTGCTCAGCTGCAGCAATTCTGTTGCCTTCACAGGTCTCTGCACCTTTGCGGACAACTGATCGCCACCCGTCTCTGTCCTAGGCAGTCTGCTCCCATGTTGTGTGTTTGATGCTGAAGGCCTTCAGGGAAGATTTAAGGCTGTCTTTGAAACGCTTTTTCTGGACTCCACGAGAGCGTTTGCCTTCTTGTAGTTCGCCAACCAATTGTTTCTTTGGCAGCCGATGGTCTGGCATGCGAACTACATGACCTGCCCAGCCAAGCTGTGACTGCATCAGGATGGTGAAGATGCTAGGTAGGCCAGCACAAGTGAGGACTTCAGAGTCCGGAATCTTATCTTGCCACTTAATGCCCATGTGTGTTCTGAGGCAGGTGGTGTGGAAATGGTTCAGTTTCCTGGCGTGACGCTGGTAAACTGTCCATGTTTCACAGCCAAAGAGCAGTGTGGTGAGAACTATGGCCCTATACACCTTGACCTTGGTCTCTAGGGTGATGCCTCTCCTGTTCCATACGTTCTTGTGGAGCCTGCCAAAAGCGGCACTAGCTTTGGCGAGCCGGGCATTCACCTCATCGTCGATAACAACGTTTCTGGGCACAGTGATGCCTAGGTAGGTGAACTTGTCCACCGCGTTCAGTTGCTGTCCAGTGATGGTGATGTTTGGCTCAACGTATGGCTTTCCCGGGGCTGGGTGGTGCATCACTTCATTCCTTTTCGTACTGATTGTCAAGCCGAAGTTGTTGCAAGCAGCAGAGAAGTTGTCAACACTGTGTTGCATTGTGGCTTCTGAGACAGCGTTGAGGGCACAGTCGTCCGCGAAGAGGAAGTCACTGATAGTGTCTGTCGAGACCTTGGTTTTCGCTTGAAGTCTCCTAAGATTGAAGACTGATCCATCTGTGCGGTACTTGATGATGATGCCTATCTCCGCTTCATTGAATGCGTCAGTCAACATAGCCGAGAACATGAGGCTGAACAGGGTTGGAGCAAGAACACAACCCTGCTTCACTCCATTTGAGACTGGGAACGGTTCAGATGTCTCGCCGTTGCCTTGGACTCTGGCCAGCACGCCGTCGTGAAGTTGGCGTACGATGGCAATTAACTTTCTGGGGCATCCTTACTTCGCCATAATCCTCCAAAGCCCCTCCCTACTGACAGTGTCAAAGGCTTTGGTCAGATCAACATAGGTAGAGTACAGGTCAACATTCTGTTCCTGACACTTTTCTTGAAGCTGTCTGGCAGCAAACACCATGTCGATGGTCCCGCGTTCTTTCCGGAAGCCACACTGACCCTCAGGTAGGAGACCTTGTTCAAGATGTGTGTTGAGCCGGTTGAGTAGAACTCTAGCCAGGATCTTGCCTGCGATGGATAGCAGGGAGATTCCACGATAGTTATCGCAGACCTGACGGTTTCCTTTTCGTTTGTAGAGATGAACGATGGATGCATCTTTAAGGTATTGAGGAACTGTCTCGTGCTGCCATATGATCTGAAGGAGCTGATGGAGTTTCTTCACCAGAGCTGCACCACCCTCTTTGTAGACTTCAGCTGGGATTGCGTCTGAGCCAGGCGCTTTGCCACTGGATAACAGACGAATTGCTTTCAGAGTCTCTTCCAAAGTTGGTACGGCGTCCAGCGTCTCATCAATCGCTCATTGTTGACGGTGGATGGGCGGTTCAATACGCTATCAAAATGTTCAGCCCATCTTTCTAGCATCTTCTCTTTATCTGTGATCAGCGTTGATACACCTGCACTGAGAAGTGGAGATGAGCCTGAGGTGGTGGGGCTGTAGACTTCTCTCAAGCCATTATAGGAGTTTTTCATGTCATTCCTGTCTGCAAAGCCCTGAATCTCATCAGCTTTGTTGCTCAGCCAGGAGTCTTGCATCTGGCGCAGCTTTTGCTGGATGTTTCTGCAGGTGTTTCTCAGTGCATCGTTCTTTGCTGTTGACTGTGGGTCGTCGATGTGCGCTCTGAAAGCACGATGTTTTTCCTCTAGAAGCTGCTGGATTTCAGTGCAGTTCTTGTCGAACCAGTCCTTGTGTATCCTTGTTGTGGATCCCAGACACTATGGCTGTGCTGTACACCGTCTCACGAAGTGCGCCCCATGCTGCTTCCACATCGTGGTCATTCAGTATGGTGGACTCCAAGCAGATTTCCAGGGTGTCAACAAAGGACTGCTTCGTATCAGCGACCTTGAACTTGTTGACATTCAGACGTTTGATGGTTTTACGCCTTGAGGATGTCTCTTGGGCTGGACATGAAGCCTGAGCTTGGAGACGATGAGGCGGTGATCTGTCCAGCACTCCGCGCCGCACATGGCCTTCATGACCCGCACGTCCCGCCTGTCCCTCTTCCTCACGATGAGTCAATAAGATGCCAATGTTTGGATCGCGGGTGCATTCATGATGTCCTGTTGCGGGTAGGGAGGTGGAAGATGGTGTTCATGATCAGGAGGTCATGCTCGACACATGTCTGAAGGAGAAGCAGACCGTTGCTATTGCAGTTGCCACCCCCATGCTTTCCATTCACACCTTCCCAGGTGGTGCTGTCGCTGCCAACTCTCGCATTAAAGTAACCAAGAATGATGAGCTCATCAGCGCTGGAAACAGTCGTGATGACGACATTCAAGTCTTCATAAAACGTGTCCTTGACCTCATTTGGGTTGGTCATGGTGGGTGCATACGTGCTGACAATGGTGGCAAACTTGTCCTCGTGAGAGAGGGAGCCTCAACGTCATCAAGCGATCGTTCACTCCTTTAGGCGGGCCAACCAGCTTGCCGACAAGTGTTGACTTCACCACAAAGCCAGCCCCAGCCTCACGTCTCTCCTCAGGTCCACGCCCACTCCAAAAAAAGGTGTAGCCTGTGCCTCGTTCACAGAGTTCACCCTCCACAGCCAGCCTGGTCTCACTTAGGACAGTGATGTCAATCTCATATCTGGCAAGTTCATTCGCAATGAGGGCTGTACGCCTATGGGGTCTATTCGAGGCTTCCCTGTCAAGGAGCGTGCGGACGTTCTATG
>CM065746.1:6315304-6330304 GCA_033310375.1 Conus canariensis
TAAATGAATTTTTTTCAAGATATGGATTAAAAACGCCAAACAACACCACTTGGTAGACTAGCTATATTGAAACCTGTCATCCCCTCAAAGTCGATTCATCTTTGGTTACTCGTACCAAATCCACTAGATTGTTTGTTTAAAATTCTTCCCCCCCCCCCCCCCCCCAACTGTTATAAGCTTGTTTGGAATAAAAAGCTAGATGAAATCAATAGACAGATAGCGCATAAAAGTGTGAAAAACGATGTTATCGAGCTTCCGAAGCTAAAACCCTTTGTTGTGTCTTTGACATTAATCTGGATCCCTGGGCCGAAGCTAAAACCCTTTGTTGTATCTTTGACATTACTGGATCCCTGGGCCGAAGCTAAAACCCTTTGTTGTATCTTTGACATTACTGGATCCCTGGGCCGAAGCTAAAACCCTTTGTTGTATCTTTGACATTACTGGATCCCTGGGTCGAAGCTAAAACCCTTTGTTGTATCTTTGACATTACTGGATCCCTGGGCTGAAGCTAAAACCCTTTGTTGTATCTTTGACATTACTGGATCCCTGGGCCGAAGCTAAAACCCTTTGTTGTATCTTTGACATTACTGGATCCCTGGGCCGAAGCTAAAACCCTTTGTTGTATCTTTGACATTACTGGATCCCTGGGCCGAAGCTAAAACCCTTTGTTGTGTCTTTGACATTACTGGATCCCTGGGCCGAAGCTAAAACCCTTTGTTGTATCTTTGACATTACTGGATCCCTGGGCCGAAGCTAAAACCCTTGTTGTGTCTTTGACATTACTGGATCCCTGGGCCGAGATAAGTCGGCAATGGAAGAATATTCTCAACGCTGTTGTTGTTGTGTTGTTGTTGTTGTTGTTGTTGTTGTTGTTTTGTCGGTGGTTTCTTATGAGAAAATGTGGCCCAGAGATTGTCTCAAAGTTTTCAAAAGGTAACCAATTCCGGGTTGATGTTCTTAAAGTATATGAGATATCTTGTTATAAAATGTAGATAAAAAAAAATAATTAGCCGAACTTCTTGTTGAACTTGTTATGTAATAATAAAACATTCAAGTTGGGAAAAATTCATCGTTTCCTACACGCCTGAACACAAAGGCGTTTAGCATTTTGGGCAATTCTTTTATGAGGACAGTTTCTTTTTTTTCTTATAGACATTAAAAAAAAATAATTATCAGTGTTGATTTTGTCACCATTGCGGGGTGTAAGCTTTCCATAACTGATTACATCAATAAATGTGGTTTCACTGTCAAAGATAACAAATATCCATTCTCTGCTCTGTTTTAGGACCTCATATAAATAAGTATGGTTTTAACTTGTCAAAGTTTAACAAATATATCCATTCTACGCTCTGTTTTAAGAACTTACGTAAACAAGTGTGGTTTAACTGTCAAAGATAACAAATGTATCAATTCTACGCTCTGTTTTCAGAAACTGTTTGCCAGATACAGAGGTTCTAAATTATGTCATGATATTTTGATTAAAAAATAATCTAAGACCCCGAATCTGCGACGAATGGGACTTAAAACTGTCACAAACCCATGACTGGAATTTTTTTGTTTGTTTGTTCCGGACACAAATTAACAGATGTAAACCTGAAATGGTTCCAGCTGAGAGTATTACACAGATGTGTGGGTACAAATGTTATCTTAAAAGAAATCGGAATTGTAAACAGCGACACGTGTGGCTTTTGTGGTTTTCACCACATGTTATGGAAATGCGTATGTTTTCAAAATTTCTGGAATATGTATTCGAATTGATAAAAGAGAATTATTATTATTAAATGTCCCAAACAAACAGAAAATACGCTTGACAGCGTCACTCGTATTTCCTGGTTCTCATTTGATTATTGATTCTGATCTTTCTTTTTTTCACCTCACACACAATAACAGCCTGATATAGAGATTACTCACCTCACACACAATAACAGCCTGATATAGAGATCTTACTCCATCTCACCACACAATAACAGCCTGATATAGAGATGACTCACCTCACACACAATAACAGCCTGGATGACTAAGAGAATGACTCACCTCACACACAATAACAGCCATCGAATAGTATAGAGATGACTCACCTCACACACAATGACAGCCTGATATAGAGATGACTCACCTCACACACAATGACAGCCTGATATAGAGATGACTCACCTCACACGCAATGACAGCCTGATATAGAGATGACTCACCTCACACACAATGACAGCCTGATATAGAGATGACTCACCTCACACACAATGACAGCCTGATATAGAGATGACTCACCTCACACACAATGACAGCCTGATATAGAGATGACTCACCTCACACACAATGACAGCCTGATATAGAGATGACTCACCTCACACACAATAACAGCCTGATATAGAGATGACTCACCTCACACACAATGAACAGCCTGATATAGAGATGATTCACCTCACACACAATAACAGCCTGATATAGAGATGACTCACCTCACACACAATAACAGCCTGATATAGAGATGACTCACCTCACACACAATAACACTGAATAGAGATGACTCACCTCACACACAATAACAGCCTGATATAGAGTGACTCACTCACACACAATGACAGCCTGATATAGAGATGACTCACCTCACACCAATACATAATGACACAGCTACCTTGATATAGAGATGACTACCTCACACACAATAACAGCCTGATATAGAGATGACTCACCTCACACACAATAACAGCCTGATATAGAGATGACTCACCTCACACACAATACACAGGTACCTGCTGATACTAGAGATGACTCACCTCACACACAATACAGCCTGATATAGAGATGATTCACCTCACACGCAATAACAGCGCCTAGATACAGCAAGAGATGACTCACCTCACACACAATAACAGCCTGATATAGAGATTATACCCATCACCTTAAAGACACCACACAATAACAGCCTGATATAGAGATTACCCACCTACCACCACACCCGCGCGATCTGCGTACTACAAGATCCTGGTCTGTTCCTTTTTAACAAAAACAACAACAAATGTTGTGGCTCGTCAGCTAAGTTGATGTTTGAAATGCCAGAGAAAGACGACTTGACTTCACTTCACTTGACATGACTTCATTAACGGTTAGGACGCCTCTGCTAAGGTCATTCAGTCATGGCAAAGAACTCGGTTAGAGGAGAGAAAAAAAAAAATAAAATAACAACATCAACAAGAACAAGCAAGCAACCAACCAATGAAGAAGAACGTAGCGCGGGATGTAGATTGAAAAATAAAGGGTTTTAACTCTACAGTTTTACCACCTCTCTCTCTCTCTCTCTCTCTCTCTCTCTCTCTCTCTCTCTCTCTCTCTCTCTTTGGCAGTGACGATCATAACACAACGGAATTGTAGGCAGGCGCGCGGCACATAAAACACACCGGCCCTCTGCTTAACCCTTTCTGTGCCAGCCTGGCAATATCAACAACTTCAGCACAAGGTTTCACACAGTCACAGCCGAGCGCGTGGTGGTGTTTTTGCTGCACCTCCCTGCCTAAAGAGTGACGGCGTAAGCATGGTGATGCTTTCGGGTCAAAAGGAGAGGAAAATTATTTCGTATGTTAATCCTGTTCATATATATATAATATATACACACACACACACACACACACATAAAAATATATATATATAATATATTGTGTGTAGTGTGTGTGTGTGTGTGTGTGTGTGTGTACATATACATGTGTGTGTATATGTGTGTGTATAATATTATAATATATATAATATATATATATATACACACATGTGCCCTGATGAGTCCGATCCAGCGGACGAGCAGGCAATACAAATAGATGTGCCTTCGAGAGGGATTACAATGGTTCCCTCATGCAGCTAGTGAAGGGCTTCTTATATTTATAATATATCCCCCCCCCCCCCCCCCCCCCCCCCCCCCATTTTCTTCATCTTCAAGTTTTTTTGTTGTTTTGTTTTTTTTCTCTAAAAGTTCAAATCTTTGTGAAGTCATTACTATAATGACTGAAGAATTGTTGGCCTGCACTTGTTTTCCCCCCACTACTTAATTGTTCAGCATTACATTGTTTGGGCAATCAGTGGGAGATTGCATCTCTTAGGAGATCCAAGTAAAGATTGTTCTGTACAATTCTTGGCCACTTACAATGCTTGGGTTACTGAACAGCAGAGCTGACCACTCAGACTGTTCCACATCTTTTGATCTCCCTTGCATCCTTGAATGGATCCTCAAGCATAGGCTCAAAGATTGTCCCCTACATCTTATACTGTTTGCATAATGCTTTTAGTTTCAGCAACTTTTTTCCTCTCCACACTTTCGTTTTGTTCCATTTTACTACCCTTCGCTCGCTGCTTCGGGGTGCTGTTGGATTCTTTTTTGAACCCTTGGTGGTGAGAACACCACAGAATTATGGACTGTGGTGTGTCTCTATTTGACACCAAGAGCACAGACACAATCAGCCGTGTCTCCCTGATGAGTCCGATCCAGCGGACGAAAGGCCTAGGAGCAGGCAATACAAATAGATGTGCCTTCGAGAGGGATTACAATGGTTCCCTAATGCAGCTAGTGAAGGGTTCTTATATGTTAATTATCAAACAATGTACACACTTTATGTTAATTAAATCAACCATATGAAAAGACTTACATTGAAAACAAAAACAAAACGAAGAGAGAGAGAGAGTGCTGTGCGCACTCACAAACGTACGACTCACATCAATCCCTTTTAATACATAACGTAACTGCTCAGATCTCTCTCCCCCACCCCTACCACCCTCTCTCTTTCCCCTATCTTCCTTCCCCTCCTCCTTCTCTAGCTCCTACTCTCTCCTCCTCTCTCCTCTCTCACTGCTCCTCTCTTCCCTATCTCTTCCTCCCCCTCCCCCCCTTCTCCATAGTCCTTCCCCCTTCTTCCTCCATCCCCTCCTGACTATTCCCTATCTCTCTCTCCCTCCCTCCCTCTCCCCCCCTCCTCTCTCTCTCCTCCTATCTCATCTCCCCCTTCCTCTTCAACCTCCTCTTTCTATCCCTATCACTCGCTCCCTCCTCCCACTCCATCATCTCCTCTATCTCTCCTCACTCTCTTTATCACCTCCCCCCCTCCTCATCTCTCTCCATATCCTGTTCCCGTCCTCTCGCTTTCCTGCATCCCCACCTCTACTATCTATATCTCTATCAACCTCTATTATCTCAGCTTCTCTCTATGTCTCGATTGAATCGGATAAGCTTCATCTCTCCAGTGTAATAATCTGTTTGTCGGTGTGGTCAATTCTTCTCATGACCTTCAGCAAGCTTATAGCCCTGGGGCTCGCTAAAAAACTGGCAACGATTTCGCATTTGTTTCTCATCAGTGACCGCGGAAAGCGGTAATTTGACTCCTCTGCCTTTTCGGTTTTAAGAAGAATGCTATCCCAGAAAAAGGCTGGTGTGCAATACCGTAGTATGTTTGTTGAGTTTTCAAAAAACCAACCAAAGGTGCCACCTAAGAAGCAAAAGAAAATCATGAAGGAGCAAAACAAGCTACATTTTCTTGTGAAAAGTAGAAAATATAAAAAGATAACCTCTTAAGACACAAGTGCTGAGGGCCAGTTCTTCGAATGAATCCACAAGGGACTACATTACAATAAACTAATAAATTCCAAGGATAAGTACCAAGCACCATTCCAGCAACTTACAGAGCAGCTTGGTGTTGCAATGACTGCAAGAAATATTTAATTATAAACAAAGCTTGCTCTTATGTCTTAGATTGTAGAAATAGGGGAGATAAGCATTCATATCTGCAGTGGTAGATAATTAAATATTTCTTGCAGTCATTGCAACACCAAGCTGCTCTGTAAGTTGCTGGAATGGTGCTCGGTACTTATCCTTGGTCCTTTTTTGTGAATAGGTGAAACATGTGTTCTCTTCCACAAGGACGGAAATTTACCGTGAAATTTACCTTCGTTCAAGCATTTATTAAACAATGGGCTAGCAAGAACATTTACTGCACATATAAGTAGTTTGTTGTGGATGAGGTCTGGACCAGATGATTTTGTCTTGTCGAGATTTCTGATAACTGATATGATATCGTCTTCAGTAAGTACAATTTCATTAATTTCATAGTTGGCAAACGACATCTGTGGTAGTTCGTCATCGTCGTTGTCGAGAGTGGATTGTTCTATGAAAAAAATATTTAGTATATCGGCTTTGTCTTTATTAGAATAATACAATGTGCCGTTTGACAGTAAAGGAGGAATGTCATCAGTGTTAATGCCCTTTTTATTGAAAAAAGAACGAACTAGTTTCTCTCTCTCTCTCTCTCTCTCTCTCTCTCTCTCTCTCTCCTCTCTCTCTCTCTCTCTCTCTGAGTGGACTGTTAATTAAGCTGACTGATAATGCTTTGGCTGTATCCATCAACGGCATCTGTCCCATGAAAATGGCGGATTTACACTCGCAGAACACCAGCTCTGACACTAGTCATCTCTCTTTCTCTCTCTCTCTCTCTTTTTTTTTTTTTTTTTTTTTTTTTTTTTGTTTGTTTGTTTGTTTTGTTTTTGTTTTTTAGAAACAAATTTCCTAACATCGTCCTTTTATGTATATAAGAAAATCAGTCTAAGAACGAACCCTCTTAGAAAAAATTAGTAAGAAAATAAATACATAAATGAATAAACAAACAAATAAATGAATAGATACATAAATCAATAAATATATGAACAAAATAATAGACAAATGGGTAAAATAAATACATAAACAAATAAACAAAGAAACAAATGAATAGATAAATACATGAATGAATAAATAAATAAGTAGATGTATGAATATGTATGTATATATAAATAAATGAATAAAATAAATAGAATATTTTTCTAAAAGGCGCCTTGACTGTGACTGTGATGTAATGGCGCCTTCACTCGCACGATGAAAGTGCAGGACCTACCACCAGCAGACATTCACTGGCGGTGTTGATGCTTTGGGCATGTTAGATACGTTATATTAGCGGTGTTGATGCTTTGGGCATGTTAGATACGTTATATTAGCGGTGTTGATGCTCTGGGCACGTTAGATACGTTATATTAGCGGTGTTGATGCTTTGGGCACGTTAGATACGTTATATTAGCGGTGTTGATGCTTTGGGCATGTTAGATACGTTATATTAGCGGTGTTGATGCTTTGGGCATGTTAGATACGTTATCAGTTGTGTTTGTCTGGTGAAATGGCCGACTTCCCTTTTTACAAAGCCCTTTAATTAGTGTTCTGTAGTTTTTACGTTAGATCACTTCAAACGTGTACATTCGATTTCTCTTTCCATCTATCCTATCTGTCCCTTCACACAATTCAACTCTCCCCTCCCCCCCCCCTTCCCTCCTCCCCCCCTCCACGCCCCCCCCCCCCCCCCCCCCCACCGCCACCCCCTGCACCGCCCACCTCTTACCCTGCTCTCGCTCCCTTTCTTTTTTTTCCCTTTTCTATGTGTTTTAATCGCCCCCTCCCCCCCCCCCCCCCCTCTCTTCTTTTGTTTAAATGATCACAATCGAATGTTGAAAAGATTATCTTACGTTGATGTTTACAATAACATGTACATGTGACGGGGCATTAAAAAAAAAGATTCTTTCCTCTGAAATAGGTAGTCGCTGCTACTGATATTGCATAAGGGGTCGGAAGTGGGGGTGGGTGGAGGTGCGGGTGGGGGTGTTGGCAGCTGTACCTTTCTGTCGAAACACGTCGCTTCTATGTTTTCCTGTGTTCTCTTTTAAACTCTAATGATTCACGGGCATCAAAGTAGATAACCACCCGTCCACCCCCCCCACCCCCTTTTCTCTCTCTCTCTCTCTCTCTCTCTCTCTCTCTAGTCTGCTTATAAACAGGCATCGAATGCATGCTGATGGTCTATGTTAATTAAATCAAACCAATGTGACACACGTTTATGTTAATTAAATCAAGCCAATATGAAAAGACTTACATTGCAAAAACAAAAACAAAACGAGAGAGAGAGAGAGAGAGAGAGAGAGAGAGAGAGAGAGAGGCGAGAGAGAGAGAGAGAGAGAGAGAGAGAGAGAGAGAGAGTGCCGTGTGCGCACTCACAAACGTACGACTCACATCAATACCCGCTTGTAATACATAACGGTAACTGCTCAGATCTCTCTCCCCCACCCCTACCACCCTCTCTCTCTTCCCCTATCTCTCCCTTCCCCCCTCCCTCCCTCTCTCTAGCTCCCTACCTCTCTCCCTCCCTCTCTCCTCTCTCACTGCCTCCCTCTCTCCCTCTCTCTCCCCTATCTCTTCCTCCCTCCCTCCCTCCCTCCCTCTCTCCATATGTCTCTCTCCCCCTTCCTTCTCTCCCTTCCTCTCTCCCCTCCTACTTTTCTCCCTATCTCTCTCTCCCTCCCTCCCTCTCTATCTCCCTCTCTCCCTATCTCTCCCTTCCCCCTCCCTCTCTCTCTCCCTCCCTATCTCTCTCTCCCCCCTTCCCTCTCTCTACCTCCCTCTTTCTATCTCCCTATCTCTCTCTCTCTCGCTCCCTCCCTCCCTCTCTCCACTCCTCTCCCTCTATCTCTCTCTCTCTCTCTCTCACTCCCTCTCTTTATCTCCCTCTTTCCCTCCCTCCCTCCCTCTCTCTCTCTCCATATCTCTCCCTGCTTCCCTCCCTCTCTCCCTTTCTCTCCCCCCCCCCCTTCTCTCTCCCTATCTCTCCTTCCCACCTCTATCTCTCTCTCTCTCTCTCTCTCTCCGTATCTCTCTCTCCCTCCCTCCCCCTCTCTGTCTCTCTCTCTCTCTCTCTGTCTTTGCCCCTGTGCTGGGTGGAAAAAAGCATTCGCATTTGCTTATCTCATTACCCTGGTGAAATAAAATTTCGTTCATTCGTTCGTTCGTTCGTTCGTTCTCTCTCTCTCTCTCTCTCTCTCTCTCTCTCTCTCTCTCTCTCTCCTCTCCTCCTCTTCCCTCTCTCTCTCTCTCTCCCTCCCTCCTTCCCTCTCTCTCTCTCTCTCTCCCTCTCTCTCCTCTCCCTATCACTTTCTCTCCTCCTTCCCTCTCTCTCTCTCTCCTTCTCCCTCCTTCCTCTCTCTCTCTCTCTCTCTCCCTCTCCTCTCCTCCCTGTCTCTCTCTCGCTCCCTCCCCTCCTCCCCCCCCCCTCCTCCCTCTCTCTCTCTCTCTCTCTCCCTGAGTTGCGCCTGAAGAAGAAGTAGGATGGCTGGGTTGGAGGGTCAAAAACCTCTGGCACGTCTTTCCCTCGCCCCCACCCCCCCCCCCCTACCTCCCCCCCCCACCCACCCACCTTCCCTTTCACTCCTCCCATCCTCTTTACTCCCCATCCTTCTCTGTGTTCAGCATCTAATGTGCAAACGATGGTGTTTGTTTAAAGCTACCGTTACCGCCATGTTGCTTTTCATAACGGTCGGTCGCGGCACTACGTGTAGCTCAATGCTCGTGCCTTCAGAACACCTCCCCTCTATCTACCACACTAGTGGAAGGGTTTCCCATCGGCTTTATAGATCTTGATATATCTCTGTGTACATCTTTATATATCTTGGTATATCTCTGTGTATATCTTTATATGCCTTGATATATCTCTGTGTACATCTTTGTATGTATTGATATCTCTGTGTAACTCTTTATATATCTTGATATATTTCTGTGTACCACTTTATATATCTTGATATATCTCTGTGTACCACTTTATATGTATCGATATATCAGTGTACAACTTTATATATCTTGGTATATGTCTGTTTACATCTTTATATATCTTGATATATCTCTGTGTACATCTCTAGATATCTTGATATATGTCTGTGTACATCTTTATGTATCTTGATATATCTCTGTGTACATCTTTATATAGCTTGATACATCTATGTGTACATCTTTATATACCTTGATATATGTTTGTGTACATCTTTATATATCTTAATTTATCGGTGTACATCTTTATACATCTTAATATATCTCTCTGTACCTCTTTATGTATCTTGATATATCTCTGTGTACGTCTTTAGATATCTTGATATATGTCTGTGTACATCCTTATGTATATTGGTATATCTCTGTGTATATCTTTATATATCTTGCTATATGTCTGTGTACATCTTTATAATGTTGATATATGTCTGTGTAGATCTTTATATACCTTGATACATCTCTGTGTATATCTTTATATACCTTGATATGTCTGTGTACATCTTTATATATCTAAATTTATCTGCGTACATCTTTATATATCTTGATATATGTCTGTGATACAATTCTGTGTACATCTTTATATATCTTGATATATCTCTGTGTGCATCTTTATATATCTTGACATATCTCTACGTACATCTTTATCTGTATCGATCAATCTCTGTGTACATCTTCATATATCTTAGTTATCTGTGTACATCTTTATATATCTTGACATATTTTTGTGTACATTTTATATATTATCTTAATATATCTCTGTGTACATCTTTATATATCTTGATAATCTCTGTGTACATCTGCATGGTCTCCAATGGGTCTTTCTGACGGCTGTTCGAAAAAAAGTTTTTTATTCAATTTTTTTTTTTTTTTTTTTTTTTTTTTGCGTGTCGTAGAGGCGAGGAGGCGAGAGCATTCTCAGTTGCGTAAGGAGAGTAAGCTTTTCCTCCATGGCCATTCCATGTCATGCATTACTCACAGTGAAACATCTGGTTTTAAAATGTTGGGACTTGCATGATGTGAAACATAAACACAGACTCCACGAAAACCTTGTTCAGAGGTGTCCCACCTGATGTGATCTTTGAAAATTCCGAAAGAGATCAACACTTTTCATCTGATCTAACATTTTACAGAAGACATTATTTCAAAGAGAATTTCTGGTATGTCCCATTCTCTACGACTCCTCGTTTTCTTCCTTGGAGAAGTGTCTGTGTTTGGTGAGAGGAGACTGGTTGTCTATGAAACAGGGCTCCCCGTCTGTGTGTCTCTCACGCACTGGAGCAGCTCAAATTCACTCCCGTTCAATTTCAACGAAGACATGATGATGTTCACATTTTCAAATGCTGTCTTGTGCGATCTGAGCATCGTTTGAAGTCGCTTGCCAGTGCGTAAAGTTTCAAAAACAACACAAGAAATGGGGAACAGGAAAGAAGAAAGCTTCTCTCATCAGCAAAGGAGTTTCTGATACCGCACGAAACAAGCGAGCGACTCAATAGCTGCAAGACAGCTGTTCCTATATATTAGTACACTGTGCACCGTAACTGTTCTGCTCGGTACTCGCATCCAGCACCCAGTCACTTTCAATCAGAGAAACGCATGCAGCAGCCAATCATGTTCGATTAGAGAAACACGTGCTGCAGCCAATCATGTTCAATTATAGAAACGTATGCAGCAGCCAATCGTGTTCAATTATAGAGACACATGCTGCAGCCAGTCATGTTCAATTAGAGAAACGCATGCAGCAGCCAATCGTGTTCAATTATAGAGACACATGCTGCAGCCAGTCATGTTCCATGAGAGAAACACATGCAGCAGCCAATCATGTTCAATTATAGAAGCACATGCAGCAGCCAATCGTGTTCAATTATAGAAACACATGCTGCAGCCAATCATGTTCCATTAGAGAAACACATGCAGCAGCCAATCGTGTTCAATTATAGAAACACATGCAGCAGCCAATCATGTTCCATTAGAGAAACACATGCAGCAGCCAATCGTGTTCAATTATAGAAAGCACATGCAGCAGCCAATCGTGTTCAATTAGAGAAACACATGCAGCAGCCAATCGTGTTCAATTATAGAAACACATGCAGCAGCCAATCATGCTCCATTAGAGAAATACATGTGGCAGCCAATCATGTGCCATTAGAGAAATACATGTGGCAGCCAATCATGTTCCATTAGAGAAACACATGTGGCAGCCAATCATGTTCAATTATAGAGACGCATGCAGCAGCCAATCATGTTCAATTATAGAGACACAAGCAGTGGCCAATCAGTTTCGATTAGAGAAACGCATGCAGCAAGCTATCAATTTCAGTTATAGAGACACATGCAACTGCCAGTCATTTTCAGTTATTGAAACACATGCAGAGGCCGATCAGTTTCGACTAGACAGACGGTACAGACAACCTGATTTTTGCCTATTCCATTCGACGTGACCATCTCTGCACGTGTCGTCTATTTTCGTGGATTAGAAAAAAGTCAAGTCGTTAATCTGTCATTAGAAATGGTTTAAACAGAAAAACAAACAAAATAGTAAACAAAAAAGTTGGAGGAGATGTCGAATCGTCTACCGGAGAGAGAAAAGCAGGCAGACGAGAAAGCGAGAACAGGAAAACCAGGCAGAAGAGAAAGCAATAATAGAGGGAAAACAGGCAGAAGAGAAAAATAGAACAGAGGAAAACAGGCAGAAGAGAAAGAGAGAACAGAGGAAAACAGGCAGAATAGAGTGTAAGAACAGAAGAAGAACAGGCAGAAGAGAAAGCAAGTACAGAAGAAACAGGCAGAAGAGAAAGGGAGAACAGAGGAAAACAGGCAGAAGAGAAAGGGAGAACAGAGGAAAACAGGCAGAAGAGAAAGGGAGAACAGAGGAAAACAGGCAGAAGAGAAAGAGAGAACAGAGGAAAACAGGCAGAAGAGAAAGAGAGAACAGAGGAAAACAGGCAGAAGAGAAAGAGAGAACAGAGGAAAACAGGCAGAAGAGAAAGAGAACAGAGGAAAACAGCAGAAGAGAAAGGAGAACAGAGAAAACAGGCAGACGAGGAAAGCAAGGGTAGAGGAGACCCAGATACCTCTCACACGCAGGGACAAGTGGCAGATTTCAGATTTTGCGCTTATTTTCTACCGACTTTCAGTCACTGCAAGAAGACAGAAATGATACACCCGAAGGTGTGTGTGGGACCCAGAGAAGCACTGTCCTCCACTGCCGAACGAATCAGCTGTGAGTAATCCTGCGCCACCCTTAGAAGTCTTAATTTTCGTCAGATTTTCAGTCACCGCAAGTAGGGTAGGTGCAAAGCAGATATCTTTGTAATTATCTGTGTTTGTTAAAGTCGTTTAATGACTCGTGAGCTTCAAAAAAAAAAAAAAAAGAAATGAAAAGAAATAAAGAAATGTGTGCTCCCAGAGCACACTGACAGAAGAGGCAGCGTGAATGTTATCCAGTAGAAAAAAACACTCCTTAATTTCCACGCATATGATCACAAGGAAGAGGCATCTAATACATTTCATGGATTACGTCTATGGCCTAGGTTTGGTTCCGTCAGGGTCACCAGCATCAGCGAGGTCAAGGGGGCTGTCGTTGGACAGACATGGTGGAGTCCTCCGGGGGAAGAGCTCACTCACGCCTGCTCCGCGACTTAGCAATTTTTGTCATCAGTAGTCACTACAGACACATACAATGATTTAAAAAAGGCACAACCAATGTTAGGTAGGCACTCAAGATCTGACCAGCGTGTTGGGCTAATGCGTAGGTCAGACATCTGCTGTCTTAAATTCTCTCATCTTAGTTATTAATTCATTTATCCATCAGCTTAAAATCATGCGCAGTGTGGTCTCAAAACTTAGCGGATGTGGTGTAGCGTATATGGACTAGCCCGCACGCAGTGACGCCTCCTTCATGAAACTGAAACTGTCGTCAGTAGGGGTTCGTAGGTGGTGTCCTGCGTATGCTGGATCACAACAGGCGCCACTGAACACCACCGAAGTGACTCGACAGCAGTGCAGTGTTTCCTCCTGTGGGTTGCCTCTTAATGACTTGACATTGACTGCTCCCTGGGGATTGCTGACGCACTCACACAAACACAGACACTCTCTCACATACAGATAGAGACAGACAGACAGACAGACAGACAGAGGGAGAGAGAGAAAGTGAGACAGAGACAGAGAAGGGGGTGGGAGAGAGAGAGACGGAGAGAGAGACGGACAGACAGACAGACAGACAGACAGACAGAGAGAGAGAGAGAGAGAGAGAGAGAGAGAGAGAGAGAGAAAGGAAGAGACAGAGAGAGAGAGAGGAACAGAGACACAGACGCGGAGATAGAGACAGAGAGATGGATAGACAGACAGTCAGACGTGCACCTACAAGAGTACTATATACTACGGGGGTGGGGGGGGGGGGCACCTTCTGGGACAGGCATGATGGTGAATTCAGGGGGACCAGTACAGCACGGGGGGCACTGCCCAGAAATTCCCCCGGGGGACGATTCAGGACACTGATTCGTTCGCCGGGGGACGATCTAGGACACCAATAGGTCCCACGGGGGACCTGCACGAGGGGGGGGGGGGGGGGGGGGGGGGGACGAGATGGGACGTTACACCGGGTTGCGGTGGGATGGGCCTGGCTGTAGCTATGGACGGGATGTCAGAATGAGCGGCGTGGATGCGGTGCCACTGTGGTGGCGCAGAAGATGGGACAGAAAAATAATCATGGGATTTTCTTTTTTACTAACATCAAACTCTGAATTCCTTGTCCTTTGTATGTGGATTATTCACTGACAACTCTTTTTTCCTGTCATGTCCTCTGCTCCATGCCGGCGCCACTCCACCCACGCCGCTCATTCCAGCTCCTCGTCCACAGCCACACCCTGACTTGTCCCGGCAAAGCCCCCGCATCGGCAATCCACAGGGAGCAGTCCATGTCAAGTCGTCATGAGGCAACCCACTAGAGGAGACACTGCGCCGCTGCCGAGTCACTTCGTGGTGTTCAGTGGCGCTGTTCTGATCTAACATACGCAGGACACCACCTACTAAGCCCTCTACGGACGACAACTGTCAAGAAGCCAGCGCGTGAGTAAGTGCTCTCCCATCGGAGGGCGCCAGCTCGTCTGTCCAAAGGCAGTCCCCATCAATTTGCCGATACATGTGACCCTGACAGAATCATAACGTGGGCAATAGACGCAGAAATGAAATCGAAACCCAGGTTACCATGAGAACAGATATAAAGGGCCACAGAATTTAAGACTTTTTTTTATTGTTGACTGAAGAAGATGAGGTGAGGCTGATAATTCCATTCTGGTGTAAGACCGCATGACAAGGCTGCATTTTTCACTTACTTATATAACATATCCCGTCGTCAACCA
>CM065746.1:6335304-6337804 GCA_033310375.1 Conus canariensis
TGACTGAAGGACTTGGCGTTGAAATAAGATAAGATTGGATAGCAGATGACAGAATATGATCGGATAAGATGATAATACGACAGGATACGATAGAATACGACAGGATACCATAGAATACCTGCAACAGAGATAAAGAGTCCTTAGCTCATTCTCCAACATTACTAAATAATATACATCCTCTACATACACGCATTTACAATCACACTATTCCCCTACTGTAGCCTGCATTCGCTCTGAAAATAAAATAAATAAAAAATCAATGGTAACGAAGACGCAGGTCGGCACTCCGCTCGATTCAATCATAATCGTCGGACCTGAAACATTCAACAAATGAATACAACCCAAACAGACCCTCCTGGCTTCATCGATCTGCTCCTCTGTGGATGAAAGCATCTATTAAACCTGCTAGCTCCGATCTCTTACCTCAACAGGTATATTAAGCAGCCATAGGCTCGGGAACGATCGACTCTGTGCGGTTAACTGTCAAGATATCATCTAGGCAACTGGGTCCAGCCGCGCCATTGGACAAACCACGGCGACGGCCTAACATCACTAAGACAAATGGGTTACTTATGCGATGACTCGATTTCCGAACGACGTCATACTACATCTTGCGTCATTCCACTCATACGTAAACATCCCTCCATTCTCTCCTCTCTCTCCCTTCTCTCTCTCTCTCTCTCTCTCTCTCTCTCATCCATCCCGCTGATTGTCCAGTCATATTGTCCATGACAAACAGTTAAAAGAAAAGAAAAAAAGAAAAAACATTTTTCACCATGTCATGAGCCAGTGAAACGACGAGGCAGTTAGTGACTACGCCTCTTTGACCTTTGACCTGCAACAGTTAGCGGACGAGAAATTGACTGGCCCCAAAATCTCCATAATTATAACGAAATCTTTCTTTCAGATTTATTTATTTATTTATTCATTTATTCAGTCGCTCACTTAAGCTGTGGGTGTTCTGAAATGTCAATTTTTTTGTCACTGGACCAGTCTAGCAGTCGGAGATATATTGTAAATGGCTCGAACATTTTGCATTTTGCCGTGTGTGTGTGGGTATGGGTATGGTTTCTTATTTTTGTTTGTTTGTTTATTTGTCAGGTGCCTCATAAGAAGCAGCTTCTAAATAATCATAACACTATATTGTGTGGACTTCTTTGGATTTTTTTTTTTCACCTGAAAACGTTGTGATACAGATCTCAGCAGATTGTGAATGAAACTCGTACTGTTTCGCGTTAGGGGCTCTGTCAAGGAACAAAAACCATCACTGGAAACTATAACGTCGGTTGTGGGGGGTTCTGTCGAGGTTGAAAAAAAAAAACTGGCCCACAAGAAAAAGAGGAACGCGTTCTCCGTTGGAATTGAGAATGAGAAAAGGAGAATGTCGATTACTTCATGCACCAATCAGATAGCAGCCGATTACTTCATGGACCAATCAGACAGTGTTGTTATTCATAGTGCATAGGGGAAAAGTGTGGCAGTACATAATCAGAAAAAAATCCGTTCTGATCTTTATCCCCATCAGATAAAAGGTTCTTGTTTGTATGGAAAGCAAAATGGGCTTTTTAACCCAAAAAATGCTGTATTAGGAACCCAGCTGCTCAAACTTCGTGTGTGTGTGTTAGTTTCAAACTGAGTTGACTGCAGGCGGAAATTGAAACAAACTTAAAAAAAATTAAAATACAAGTCCGCCGGACGAAGGGGACAAACGAAAGTACAAGACAAAACACGACGCGTTTCGACCTGAGATATGTGATGGCTCGTTCTTCGTTTACGTTGTCCTGAATGTTGTTGATCTTGCTTACATTGATGTCTGTTAATTCATTTCGACACGATGCAATGGAATGGATGTAAGTGTAAGTCATATGTATTTCCATGCACATGTGCAGTAATTATAAGACTCTTATTATTTCACTCTGTGATTCAAAACTAGCAAAATATACCGACTCGGTGTAATTTTAGTCAACATTATTTAAAATGTATTAAGTCATTCGACTGTGTCCATCAATTCGGCTGTTCATCTATTATTGCATACAATGGTTCAAGTATAGAATGATTGCTGTTATATTTGCTGTATGTACCAGAATCTGCAAGGGCTCTTAAGCCACTCATCAACCCATGCATGTGAGGGTTCCCCCCCCCCCTCCTTCCCCTCCCCCCTGCCCCGTTCACACCACTTTCCTTTACAACCCATCTCCCCCCTCCCACCCCCACCCCCTTTTCCCTCCCCCTTGTCAATCCCGGTTCTTCCAAATCTCATCCGTTCCTCACAGAGAACAAAAAAATGAATTTTAAACTCCTGCTTCTTGCAAACCATTTCCTGTCTGTTTCTGTAGTACATGCGTGTTATCTTTCCAGCAGAAGGTGTTCTCATTTTGTGTTCTTTCTTTTTAGTTGGCGAGCAGGAGCGGGAGAATACCGACCAATTCTTCCACCAATCAGATTTCTGCATGCACGGGGAATGTAGTAAAGGCAGACCATATTCAAGGAAGTGTTTGCT
>CM065746.1:6345304-6362804 GCA_033310375.1 Conus canariensis
GCATTTGACGGGTTGTTATAAGCATAACTTTAGTCTTGCTGGGGTTTAGTGGCATATGATTCACTCTACACCATTCACGTAAGATGTCTACAGATTTTTGTAATGATGCATACACTGAATTAAGGTTGGAGTTGTTTGCATAAATCGTCGTATCACCACAGAAGAGTTCATAAGATTCTTCAATATGAAGAGGGAGATCATTTACATAGATAGAAAATAGGAGAGGACCTAAAACTGAGCCCTGAGGTACTCCATATTTAACAGGTAATATATCGGATGTTGGAGAATTCAAACGGACAAATTGTTGACGATTGTCAAGGAATGATGAAATCAGCTGGAGCACGTTTCCTGTTATGTCATACAATGATAGTTTTTTTGCACAACAGCTTGTGGTCTACGACATCAAAAGCCTTTGCCAAATCAACAAACGATGCTCCACAATATCTATTTTCATTGATATTCATATGCCAGTGTTCTACTAGGTTTGTTAGAGCAATATGACACGAACTATTTTCCTGAAGCCAAATTGGTTGTCACTCAGTAGATTATGTACCTCAAGATGGTCGTAAATATGTTTATTTATGTGTTTTTCTAAGAGTTTGGATAAACCTGGCAAATTAGATATTGGTTGGAATAGAATTGTCACCAGATTTGTAGATGGGAATGATTTTTGCTACTTTGAACTGTGTTGGAAAGTGACATTTTTCAATGCACAAGTTGTAGATATAAGTAAGCGTTTCCAATATGATTGGAGCTGAAAGTTTTAGAATTTTACTATCAGTTCCATTCAATCTACGACTTCCTGTCTCCTTCCGATGACGTAAGGAACAGTACATATCAGTTGCAGACATGAAGGGGATTGACAGTTGGGAATAAGATTCATCCCCCTCTTGAAGAAGAGAATTAACGTGATTCTGGTTATGACAGAATGGTTTGCATGATACCTGTAGCTCGCAGGCTTGGAATCCGTCGTTCTTGATAATCAAATGTCAAGAATTGTCGCTGGACTCAAAGCATATTTCTTTCAGTCATTTATAACTTGTATTCCAGGTTAAAAGCTGCAAATGATGATGAAAAGAGGGATACCATGCACATGTAAATGAGGTGACGAGGCCACAGTGTTTAATTGGGTGCTGCACACCCCACTGCTGATGGAGATGGTGGAATGTCAGGACGCTGGCTTGGGTCAAAGGTCTGGCTTGCTGATAGAGCAGGGAAACCAATGAATACCAATCTCGTGATGTTCCACCAGGCATTACTATGGTTTTATTTCAGTGTCAGTGTCTGTCAGGTCATTAAACTGAATCCCACGCCTCCGTGCTTGCTGCTCTCTCTCTTCTCTCTCTCTCTCTCTCTCTCTCTCCTCTCTCTCTCTCTCTCTCTCTCTCTCTCTCTCTCTCTCGTGATCTTTGCATTCATAAATGATCACTGGTTGGTTGTGTCTTGCTCGCCAACGCTTTAAATGTGAGTTGATGACACTGCTGACAGACATGAATGTATGCTGATGACATTCACAAACATACAGACAGCAATGTATGAATGCTGATGACAGTCAAGTGTACAGCTGTAGATCCAATTCCAGATTATTTCAAGGTTCACCACATAAATGAAGAAATAAATAAAAACAAAACTAGACAACTTTGTGGACTCCCCTGATAATTGAACGGTTTTTTTCAAAGCAGGCAAATGCCCAGTTCTCCGTCTAAGTAAAGAAAGGTGGCCGACTACGACCAGGAAATGAGAAAGAATGAGAACAGTGACAGCACATGGTTCAGTCAGCACTGAAAATGATTCTTGGAGCAAATTGGAACAAGCCTACAAGCCGACTTGGGGTGTGTGTGTGTGTGTGTGGTGTTGTGTGTGTGTGTGTGTGTGTGTGTGTGTGTGTGTGTGTGTGTGTGTGTTTTGGTGTGTGTGTGGTGTGTGTGTGCGTGTTGTGTGTGTGTGTGTGTGTGTGTGTGTGTGTGTGTGTGTGTGTGTGTGTGAGAGAGAGAGAGAGACAGAGAGACAGAGATCCTATGCACCAACACTAATCAAGTCATGTAATTAGTAGCAAGAGCTCTTAAGAGAGAGAGAGAGAGAGAGAGAGAGAGAGAGAGAGAGAGAGAGAGAGAGAGAGATCCTATGCGCCAAAACTAATCAAGTCATGTAATTAGCAGCAAGAGCTGTTGACGGTCTGATTCCAGAGCAGCCGAATTTTATTTTCGGGGAGGTCGAACCGCTGCCAGAACGGATGTACAATGTCAAAAAAAAAAAAAAAAAAAAATGCTCCGCGGAAGACGAAGGCGGGTTGGGAGAGGGGGGTGGGGAGTCTAGGTGAGGGGGAAGAAGGATGGAGGTGGAGGAGGGGGAAGGTGAGGAAGCAGTGATGGTGGTGTTATGGATGTTACAGTTTAAAAAAAAAGAAGAAAAAAACAGCGGGAGAGAAGGGTCTTGTGATTGGTTGGAGGGCTTTTGGCCGAGTCGGAAGACGAGCGGTGTGTGTGTGTGTGTGTGTGTGTGTGTGTGTGTATCTGTAAGTGCGTGTGTGTGCGTGCGTGCGTGTTTGTGTGTCTGTCTGTCAGTGTGCGTGTGTGTGTGTCTGTCTATGTGTGTGTGTGTGTCTGTCTGTCTGTCAGTCAGTGTGTGTGTGTATGTGTGTGTCTGTCTGTCTGTCAGCATGTGTGTGTGTGTGTGTGTGTTTGTGTTGTGTGTGTGTGTGTGTGTGTGTGTGTGCGCGTGTATGTGTGTGTCTGTATGTGTGTGTGCATGCGTGCGTGTGTATGCGTGCTTGCGTGCATGCACGCGCGTGTGTTTGTGTGTGCATATGTGCGTGACTGTGTGAGTGCATGCGCGCGTGTGTGTGTGTGTGCGCGCGCGAGCGCACGCGTGTGCGTACACGCGCACCCAAGAAAGAGAAGAAGGGGAGTACAGAAGATGGCAGGGGGCAGGGGATGGGGAAGAGAGAGAGAGAGAGAGGGGGGGGGGGCAGAGTGTAAGGGAGGGTAATTTCCTCACTGGGAGGTGACTGAGGATGAGAATACTGACGGCTTAATCTAGCAGTCAGATAACATTAATATTTCTGGACTGTAGAAAGCAATAAATGCCGACGATAATTACAAAATACTCCCCCCTAGCCTCTTGCCCTGAAAGACACTAATTATTCATTTGCTTTGTGTCGAAGAAGAAGGGTATTAACCCCAAAGACAATAAAGCAGAGAGAAGGCTGTGTCGGCACACATGTCAGTGCCTACACTTCGTTTCAATAGCATTCATTCAATAAACACATGAACAGTATACATTCACCGTCATCAGGACAAACGAGCAACAACAAGCCCTGGGCTTTTCTGTGCTCAAATATAACAAATATCACAAGAGCTGCAGGCGAGACACTGAGACAGACATAAAGAGGCAGGGGACCAACTGGACAGGCATTCAGCGAGCAGCCCGGAACCGCGTGCGATGGCGGAGTGTTGTCGATGGCCTATGCTCACGTTTGAGCTATGGGCCTAAGTAAGTAAGTAAATATAACATTGACAGCATATTGGCAGTTACAAACACATTTACGGCACACTACGCGTTTCACCAGAGTTGGGACTTTTTTTTTTGTTTGTTTAAGGAACATCAAAAACAAAAACAAAAGAGGAAAATAAAAGAAAATGAAAACAAATGGGAGGAAGGGAGGGGAAGTAACAATCACATCATGAAGAAGAAGGTGCGTGAGCAGTTCCTGTTTCTCTATTCATTGACGTCTAGATCTCTCTCAGCCAGGTAACCTGTAGGCCTATCACCAGAAGTCTGTCAGCTTCCGCGCAGTTGGTGTCTGTCCAATTTTAATAGAAGTTCGGCGGATGGAGGGGAAGGTGGGGGGGGGGGGGGGGGGGGGGGCTAGAATGGGGAGGAAAAGGGCCGGGGTCGCGAGTGTTGGTGTGGGAGGGAAGTGTGGGGGCCAGAGAGAGAGAGAGAGAGAGAGAGAGAGAGAGAGAGAGAGAGAGAGAGAGAGAGTTTGACACTTTGATATTTCGTTGTTATTACCAAGAGGTCTTATGACGAGGGGGGTAACAGGGTAATTGCACATTCCTCTTCCGTTCATTACAAACAATATTACCCAGTTATTCCCCATGATCAGTCAAATCAAAACAACCAAAACATGTATGAAAAGTAGAAAAGAATCTTCGGATATGAGAGAGAGGAGAGAGAGAGAGAGAGAGAGAGAGAAGAGAGAGAGAGAGAGAGAGAGAGAGAGAGAGAGAGAGTTTCAATGGCACAGGCTCGCCGTCATTCCAGATGCTAACACTTGAAGCGCAGCGCGAGACAGGATGAAGAAGAAGAAGAAGAACAAGAACAAGAAAATGAAGAAGAAGATCAAGAACAAGAACAGAAGAACAAGAAGATCAAGAACAAGAACAAGAACAAGAGCAAGAACAAGAAGAAGAACAAGAAGATCAAGAACAAGAAAGAGGGTGGGAGCAGGCAAACTACACACACAAACAGAACACTCCACTCCTTGCTTACTTTAAGATCTTCTGTCAGACCAATCCAGCCACTGTAGCGCTCGGCAGACAAGAAACAAGTGAATGACGGTCTTATCAGCTACCAATCCATGGGAAGTTTACAGAATTCAGCGGTTCTGGTAGCCCTGAAATATTATTAGTATTAAACAAAACAAAACAAAAAATAGCAGTGATGGAGATGAAAAATACGAGGAAGTTCAAACAAACCTAGGCTTCAGATTTCTTTGTTCAGTCTAAAATCCTACCTGTCTTCATACAATAAAAAAATCAATATTGTCTAATTCAAATTTCTTTGTACAGTCTAAAATCCTACCTGTCTTCAATACAAACAAAATCAATTATGTCAATTTCAGACTCTTTTTGTTCAGTCTGAAATCCTACCTGTCTTCAATACAGACAAAATCAATGTTGTCTTTAAGGAATACACGTCAAAAAGCAAACATCCCGCCATTGTTCGTATCCATGCCACCCAGATATTTGACTGGTAGAGGGAATGGTTGGTAGTCTCCCTTTCCCTCCCACCAGGAGAGAGAGAGAGAGAGAGAGAGAGAGGAGAGAGAGAGAGAGAGAGAGAGAATGGGAAGCTCTCCTCTGAGAAAAGGACGCGTGTTCTTTGCAGAAGCTGAAAGAGAATTATATATTACCACTGAGTTCCAAGCAGGGATGGTGTTGGAGAAAGGAAAAGGATTTCAAGGTTCATGTCTGTTCTTCGTGATGCATGCGTGAGATTGTGGGCTACAACACAGGTTTTTTTTTTTCTTTTCTGGTAAGAGGGTGGGAAGGTTTTAACACATTGGACAGGGAGATTAACACATTAGATGAACGGGTTAAAATTTTGGACGGGGAGACTTACATACTAGATGGGGAGGCTTACATACCCGATGGGGAGGCTTACATACCAGATTGGGAGGCTAACTTACCAGATAGGGGGGCTTACATACCAGTTGAGGAGGTTTGCATACCAGATGGGGAGTTACATACCAGAATGGGAGGTTTACATACCAGATGGGGAGGCTTACATACCAGATGGGGAGTTACATACCAGATGGAGAGTTACATACCAGATAGGGAGGCTTACATACCAGATAGGGAGGCTTACATACCAGTTGAGGTTTGCATACCAGATGGGGAGTTACATACCAGATTGGGAGGCTTACATACCAGATGGGGAGGCTTACATACCAGATGGGGAGTTACATACCAGATGCAGGAGTTACATACCAGATGTGGAGTTACATACCAGATGGAGAATTACATACCAGATAGGGAGGCTTACATACCAGATAGGGAGGCTTACATACCAGTTGAGGTTTGCATACCAGATGGGGAGTTACATACCAGATTGGGAGGCTTACATACCAGATGGGGAGGCTTACATACCAGATGGGGAGTTACATACCAGATGAAGAGTTACATGCCAGATAGGGAGGCTTACATACCAGACGGCGAGGCTTACATGCCAGATATGGAGGCTTACATACCAGTTGAGGTCTGCATACCAGATGGGGAATTACATACCAGATGGGAAGGCTTACATACCAGATTGGGGACGCTTACATACCAGATGGGGAGTTACATACCAGATAAGGTGACTTGCATACCAGATGGGGAGTTACATACCAGATGGAGAGTTACATACCAGATAAGGTGACTTGCATACCAGATGGGGAGTTACATACCAGACGGAGAGTTACATGCCAGATGAGGTGGCTTACATACGAGATGGGGAGACTTACATACCAGTTGGGGAGTTACATACCAGATGGGGAGGTTTACATACCAGATGGGGAGTTACATACCAGATGCAGATAAGGAGACTTACATACATACCAGATTGGGAGGCTTACATACCAGATGGGGAGTTACATACCAGATAAGAAGATTCACATACCAGACGGGGAGCTTACATACCAGATGGGGAGTTCACAACCAGATTGGGAGGCTTACATACCGGATGGGGAGTTGCATACCAGATTGGCAGGCTTACATACCAGATGGGGAGTTGCATACCAGATGGGGAGCTTACATACCAGATGGGGAGCTTACATACCAGATGGGGGGTTTCATACCTGACTGGGAGGCTTATATACCAGATGGGGAGGCTTACATATGAGATGGGGAGTTACACACCAGATAAGGAGATTTACATACCAGATGGGGAGTTACATACCAGATGGGGAGTTACATACCAGATTGGGAGGCTTACATACCAGATGGGGAGACTTACATAACAGATGGGAGTTACATACCAGATTGGGAGGCTTACATACCGATAGGGAGGTTACATACCAGCTGAGGATGCTTACATACCAGATGGGGAGTTACATACCAGATAAGGAGACTTACATACCAGATGGTGAGTTACATACCAGATGGGGAGTTACATACCAAAGGGGAATTACATACCTGATAAGGAGGCTTACATACCAGATGGGGAGGCTTACATGCCAGATAGGTAGTTACATACCAGATGGGGAGTCTTACATACTAGGTAGGTAGTTACGTACCAGATGGGGAGTTACATACCAGATATGGAGACTTACATACCAGATAAAGAGTAACATACCAGATGGGGAGGCTTGCATGCCAGATTGGGAGTCTTACATACCAGATGGGGGAGGGGTGCTTACATACCAGATGGGAAGGCGTACATACCAGATAGGTAGTTACATACCAGATGGGGAGGCTTACATACCAGATGGAGAGTTACATACCAGATGGGGAGCCTTACCTACCAGATGGGGAGTTATATACCAGATGGGGAGCCTTACCTACCAGATGGGGAGTTACATACCTAATGGGAAGGCTTACGTGCCAGATGGGGTGTTATATACTAGATGGGGAGGCTTACATACCAGATGAGGAGTTACATACCACATGGGTAGGCTTACATACCAGACGGGGAGGCTTACATACTAAATGGAGCGGCTTACGTGCCAGATAGGGTGTTATATACTAGATGCGGAAGCTTACATACCAGATGGGGAGGATTACATACCAGTTGAGGGGGCTTACGTGCCAGATGGGGAGTTACATACCAGATGGGGAGGCTTACGTGCCAGATGGAGTGTTATATACTAGATGGGGAGGCTTACGTGCCAGATGGAGTGTTACATACTAGATGGGGAGGCTTACGTGCCAGATGGGGTGTTTTATACCAGATGGGGAGGCTTACATATCAGATGGGGAGGGGGGGGGAGGGGCTTACGTGTCAGATGGGGAGGCTTACATACCAGATGGGGAGGCTTACGTGCCAGATGAGGAGTTACATACCAGATGGGGAGTTACATACCAGACGGGGAGTTACGTACCAGGTGGGGAGGCTTACATACCAGATGGGGAGTTACATACCAGGTGGGGAGGCTTACCTACCAGATGGGGAGTTACATACCAGGTGGGGAGGCTTACATACCAGATGAGGAGTTACATACCAGATGGGGAGTTACATACCAGATGGAGAGTTACATACCAGATAGGGAGGCTTACATACCAAATGAGGAGGCTTACATGCCAGATGGGGAAGCTTACATATCAGATGGGCGGGGGGGCTTACATACTAGATGAGGAGGTTAACACACGGGGGGTAATATTACAATACTGGACGGTAAGTCAACATCCTGGGCAGGGAAGTTAACATACTCGGTAAAAAGATTAACATACTGGAATGGGAAGTTAACATACTTGGTGAAAAGATAAACATATTGGATGGGGAAGCAAGCATACTTGGTGAAAAGATTAACATACTGGAATGGGAAGTTAACATACTCGGTGAAAAGATTAACATACTGGACGGGGAAGTTGACATACTCGGTGAAAAGATTAACATACTGGAATGGGAAGTTAACATACTCGGTGAAAAGATTAACATATTGGAATGGGAAATTGATATATTCGGTGAAAAGATTAACATACCGGACGGGGAAGTTAACATACTCGGTGAAAAGATTAACATACTGGACGGGGAAGTTAACATGCTCGGTGAAAAGATTAACATGCTTTACGGGGAAGTTAATATACTCGGTGAAAAGATTAATATACTGGACAGGGAAGTTAATATACTCGGTGAAAAGATTAAGATACTGGACAGGGAAGCTAATATACTCGGTGAAAAGATTAAGATATGGACAGGGAAGTTATATACTCGGTGAAAAGATTAAGATACTGGACAGGGAAGTTAATATACTCGGTGAAAAGATTAAGATACTGGACAGGGAAGTTAATATACTCGGTGAAAAGATTAAGATACTGGACAGGGAAGTTAATATACTCGGTGAAAAGATTAAGATACTGGACAGGGAAGTTAATATACTCGGTGAAAAGATTAAGATACTGGACAGGGAAGTTAATATACGACACAAGGTGGGGTGGGTGAAACGGGCTTTCTTCTTCTTCTTCTTCTTCTTCTTCATCTTCTTCTTTCATCTTCTGCATCTTCTTCTTCTTCTTCTTCTTCATATTTTTATAGGACAGGTAGGGCGTTTACGCTTGCTTTTTGGTGGGATGGGTGCAGGGTCGGAGCATGAGGTGGTAGGAGGTGGGAGAACGGGGGGGGGGGGGGGGGGGGGGACCCTACAGCCACCCCCTTTCTCCCCGGCCTCCCCCTCCCCCTCCCCTCACCCCGTGAATAACATACACCCTGTTTTATTTTGACGGATCAGTCCTGGTTGCGTACAGGCGCTACAGCTGACTCCAAAATGAAGGCAAAAGTATGGAAAAGCAGTTTGGGCTGAACCATCCGAGACATTGGTTCATTATACCATAGACAGGGGTGACAGACTGAGTGTTCATGGAGTGTTCGTTCCACTCAATTCTGTGGCAACAGATATTGACAACGGGTATCACACAACCACAAAATGGGGTTGCGAGGCGGTTCAAAGTTTAGCATGGAAGGGTTTCCAGCATGCTGCTGCAGACGTGTTGAAGATGTATGGGAGGCCTGGGATATTCCATGGCGCACGTGACAGAGAGGGTGGAGGTACTGTCCCTTGGGCGACTGCTCAGGACCAGTTCATTCAGAATGACGGGTGTGGTAGCTTATCAAGAATCATTCCAAAATGACTCGAAGGGGATACGTGGAGAAAACAAATCAAAACTAAACATATGAATAAATAAACAAACAGGTAGATAAATGAATGAATAAACAGATAAATTAAAAAATAAAGAAATATGTAGGTAGACAAGATTTTTTTTTTTAAACGACGATAGAACAGAAAGGCAAACAATCATAAAGACAACACAGTAGGTTATCATGAGCAGTAAGTATTATACAAATCATTAATTAACATCTTACTGGAAAAAAAATATTTGCTGAGTTTACATTAAAAGAATGCAATATCCGTTTAGGAGCTCTGCATAATGATCTGCACAAATCTAGCCAACAAAACGAAGTGTGTATGTGTGGTGTGTGTGTGTGTGTGTTGTGTGTGTGTGTGTGTGTGTGTGTGTGTGTGTGTGAGTGTGAGTGTGGTGTGTGTGTGTGTGTGTGTGTGTGTGTGTGTGTGTGTGTGTGTGTGTGTGTGTGTGTGTGTGTGAGTGGTGCGTGCGTGCCCACGTGTGTGTGTGTGTGTGTGGTGTGTGTGTGTGTGTGTGTGTGTGTGTGTGTGTGTGTGTGTGTGTGTGTGTGTGTGTGTGTGTGTGTGTGTGTGTGTGTGTGTGTGTGTGTTGTGAGTGCGTGCGTGCGTGCGTGCGTGCCCACGTGTGTGTGCGTGTGGTGTGTGTGTGTGTGTGCGTGTGTGTGTGTGTGTGTGTGTGTGTGTGTGTGTGTGTGTGTGTGTGTGTGTGTGTGTATGTGTGTGTGTGTGTGCGTGCGTGCCCACGTGTGTGTGTATGTGTGCGTGTGTGTGTGTGTGTGTGTGTGTGTGTGTGTGTGTGTGTGTGTGTGTGTATGTGTGGCCAACAAGTTTTTTTTTACAGCTGGAAAGACAGATTTACACAAGCTAACCAGTGCTGATTCGTAAGCCTTTAAAACTGCATTAGGACTTCCCCGATGGGCTTCAATTGATTTGACGTACAAGGAGGCTGGTGTGTTGCCCTTAAATGAACACAAGTTAAGTTGCGCCTGTAATTTTACAGTGAGAGCTAGAACCATCCCAAATTCAGTAATGACTGAACCGGATGGAAGTAGGCCTACCTATATTTCAAGAGAGATCTGTAAGAAAGTGGTGTACATGTCCCTAGGTGATTATGTTTCCCGATTGTTTCAGAACTGTAATCTGTCTCTTGATGGTATTGCCGTTGTTCCATGTTAAGTTGTTCACACCCTTCTTGGTTGTCAGAGCAGGGTGAAATCATCTACACTTACGGAGATCTTAATAATAATAATAAAAAAAAGATAATCCTCTGTTACTATCATCCTATGCCAAAGACTACATAGATAGGAAATACGATTCCTATCTACACATTTTCACGGATGGTTCTGTTTTAGATTCTTCCGATGTTGGGGCTTCCTTTTTTAATACCAGCGCTTAGCATTAGAAAGAAATTCCATATTACGAAAGGATGTTAGAATTATTTGCCATTTTAAAAGCACTAGATTTCATACTTGACATGCCTGTTATACATAGACAAATGCTTATATTATCGGACTCAAAATCAGCACTTACGACTGTGTATGTAGGGTGGTATAGTGTGGTGTGGTGTGGTGGTGGTGGTGGTGGTGGTGGTGTGTTGTGTGTGTGTGTGTGTGTGTGTGTGTGTGTGTGTGTGGTGTGTGTGTGTGTGTGTGTGTGTGTGTGTGTGTGTGAGGGTGTGGATGTGTTCGTATAGAGATGCGTGTATTTGTGCATTTACGCATGCGTGCGTGCGTGCGTGTGTGTGTGTGTGGTGTGTGTGTGTGTGTGTGTGTGTGTGTGTGTGTGTGTGTGTGTGTGTGTGTGTGTGAATTATGTTCCTTTTCATTAAATGAAAAATGTTGACATTCTGTTCATAATGTTTTCTTAAATGTCAGTACAACCATGGGTTAATCGGACTATAAACTGGTTTCAGTCAGTCAGTTAGTCAGTGTGTGTGTGTGTGTGTGTGTGTGTGTGTGTGTGTGTGTGTGTGTGTGTGTGTGTGTGTGTGTGTGTGTGCGCGCGCGCGCACGATGTGCACATGTGCGTGTGCGTGCACGCGCATGTGTGTGTGTGTGTGTGTGTGTGTGTGTGTGTGGTGTGTGTGTGTGTGCATGTGTGTGTGTGTGTGTGTGTGTGTGTGTGTGTGTGTGTGTGTGTGTGTGAGATACTCCAAACAAGTTCAACATAGGCTTAAATAACGCGATGTGAATTTTGAGGACAAAATTAGCTGGTCGTTCAAACAGTTATTTAAATTGTCGAGATGCCAGAGGTGACGCGATACATAGTTAAAAATTCTATATTGATTGGTTTGAAAACTCCTATGTGTCGCCACTGAATGAATTAATCACAGAACATTCTATGAAACTTCAAACTCAGCTATACAAACTTACGTGAACACCCCCCTCCCCCCCCTCCCACACACACACACACCACCACCACCACCACCACCACTGCCCTCTCGTATTTTCCTTCTTTCTTCCTTTTTTTTTTATAACTAGCAAGGACACGAGGATATGAATGGTTGGAATTATTTTCAAACTTCTGTTTGTCATCGCAGGAAGTCAGTTGACAATGAGGTGGACAAACGTACCCGGACGAATTTGGTACAAAATTTTTCAAGTTAGAAGCTACATTTTACATTTTTCACAACTGATATTTATCTAAGTAGGATTGGGAATGGAAGGATGTCAGGATGGAATAGGTATAGACTCGGTTTGTTTCTGAATGGGTATAGACTCCGGATTGTTTCTGAATGGGGTATAGACTCCGGATTGTTCTGAATGGGGTATGGACTCCGGATTGTTTCTGAATGGGGTATGGACTCCGGATTGTTTCTGAATGGGGTATAGACTCCGGATTGTTTCTGAATGGGTATAGACTCTGGATTGTTTCTGAATAGGGTATAGACTCCGGATTATTTCTGAATGAGTATAGACTCCGGATTGTTTCTGAATAGGGTATAGACTCCGGATTGTTTCTGAATGGGGTATAGACTCCGGATGCTTTGAATGGGTAAAGACTCCGGATTGTTTCTGAATGGTGTACAGACTCCGGATTGTTTCTGAATGGGGTATAGCTCGATTGTTTCTGAATGGGTAAGACTCGGATTGTTTCTGAATGGGGTATAGACTCTGCATTGTTCTGAATGGTATAGACTCTGGATTGTTTCTGAATAGTGTATAGACTCCGGATTGTTTCTGAATAGGGTATAGACCTGGGTGTGTTTCTGAATAGGAGTATAGACTCCGGATTGTTTCTGAATGGGTATAGACTCCAGATTGTTTCTGAATGGGGTATAGACTCCAGATTGTTTCTGAATGGGGTAAAGACTCCGGATTGTTTCTGAATGGGGTATAGACTCCGGATTGTTTCTGAATGGGGTATAGACTCCGGATTGTTTCTGAATGGGGTATAGACTCTGGATTGTTTCTGAATGGGGTATAGACTCTGCATTGTTTCTGACAGGGTATAGACTCTGGATTGTTTCTGAATGTGTATAGGCTCGGATTGTTTCTGAATAGGGTATAGACTCTGGGTTGTTTCTGAATGGGGTAAAGACTCTGGATTGTTTCTGAATGGTGTACAGACTCCGGATTGTTTCTGAATGGGGTATAGTCTGAATGTTTCTGAATGGGGTATAGACTCCGGATTGTTTCTGAATGGGTATAGACTCTGCATTGTTTCTGAATAGGGTATAGACCTGGATTGTTTCTGAATAGTGTATAGACTCCGGATTGTTTCTGAATAGGGTATAGACCCGGGTTGTTTCTGAATGGGTATAGACTCCGGATTGTTTCTGAATGGGGTATAGACTCCAGATTGTTTCTGAATGGGGTATAGACTCCGGATTGTTTCTGAATGGGGTATAGACTCCGGATTGTTTCTGAATGGGGTATAGACTCCGGATTGTTTCTGAATGGGGTATAGACTCTGCATTGTTTCTGAACAGGGTATAGACTCTGGATTGTTTCTGAATAGTGTATAGGCTCCGGATTGTTTCTGAATAGGGTATAGACTCTGGGTTGTTTCTGAATAGGGTATAGACTGTGGATTGTTTCTGAATAAGGTATAGGCTCTGGATTGTTTCTGGATAGGATGAGCTTTGGTTAAAGAAAACTGTGGAGAAAAGTGCTTTAACAATCAAACTAGCTTCCATCGATAGGCCGATTTCTATGTTTCGGTCCGAGTCCACGGTTACAGTGTAGGCCCCAAACGCTATATATTCTCTATTACACTCAAAGCTGCAGCAGTCCAGCTCTTGATCCATACCATACCAGACTCTGTGGCAAGTCTCATGTCCGGTCCTTTTTCTGTGCAAGCACCATCCACACGATCCTTCATTTTCCTGTTGTATGCTAGACTTTTCACTCGAAGATTCTAGTGCCCTACGAGTGGCGTAGGAACATAAGGAGTCGTGCATCAATCTGCTACTTTTGCTGACATATGGCATTGAACTAACTTACTGACCCCAGATTCCAAAAGAAATCACCTTTTTCACATGCAAAAGGTTTTCTTGTTGCTTTTGTTTTGGTTTGGTTTGGTTTGGTTTGGTTTTTCCCCCACAGAGCCTGGGTGATTTTCATCTGTTCAAACGTTGTTCTTACTACTTGACCTTGGCTGTAAACCCCCGAACTCTGACCTTCACAGCACACGGAAGCACTTCAGGGAATCCCCGGAAGTGGAACCGAAAACACCTGTGACGTCATTCCTATCGCAAACAAAATGGCCTCTGTTCATGCTCGTAAGATACAAAGTCGGTAGTTGTTCAAGGTGTTTATCTCCGATTTGAAGTACAGTTCTACACAAACTGATCTTATTCAACCACAGGGGAGATATGTCAATGGAGGATCCATTTTTCGTCGTGAGAGAGTGAGTAGACGAACGAATTCCAGTGCTACTTGGTGTTTTCAGGCGTGGTCTCGTTTGGGTTATAAAATTAAAACGTAGTCTGCTATGCTACAGCATTTACAGTGACCTGGCTGATTAAATTGACACTTTTCTTCGTAAAGTAACTATTCTGGTTCAATGGACCCTTTTCTTCGTAAAGTAACTATTCTGGATAGTGTGACATAGCTCTCGGTGTTCAGCAACATGGGACCTATTTATTCGAAGACTTTCCATTACTAAGTTAGAAATGAAAATGAAACGAAAGATAATACATCCGAGCATTTCAAATTAAGTTACAGAGAGAGAGAGAGAGAGAGAGAGAGAGAGAGAGAGAGAGAGAGAAGAGAAGAAGAAGAAGAAAGAAGAAGAAGAAATCCAATGGGGGTTTTCAGCCAGCAACTTGACTGGCTGCCCAACATTGAATAAAATACTCCTTTCTGTTAAAGCAAACAATAAATTTAAGGAAGATGAATGGAAACAAGCCTAGTTGTGCAATTCCCATGAGGGTGAGGGGGTGTTAAACTTAGAGTGAGAATTCAGATTTTTTTTTTCATCCATGAGTCAGTGAATAGTACTATTCATGCTATGTAAGGAAAAGAATAAAGACTATATGAAATAAGACCTCCATTCTGACCTCCAGCCCCTTTTTACAGACATATTTATAGCAAATCCACCAAACAACAGGAACAAAAATTATTTTATAAGACAAGATATGATGCGTTTTGACCTCATAGGTCTTCTTCAGGCAAGATAAACAACATTCAGGACAATGAAAATGAACACAGCCCTTTGTTAGAGACAACTTTTTTTTTGTTAAAAGAGGCAAGGTGATTTAAATTTCATTTTTGTTAATCATCTCTGTCTCCTTTATTGACATACATTATATATGCATGGTAACCTTGATTCATCAGGTCCATAACTTCCATCATTGCATCCATCCACATTCCCCGCCTATCTGTCTCTGGCAGCAGCAGCAGCATCAGTACTGGTGCCCTGGATAGCTTTCACTAAGGATTCATGTTTGCAACCATATGAAGAGCTCTCTGCCATTCCCTACCTCCAAACCCTCCTGCCCACCACCTGCTGCGTCCCTGCACTTAGTTTGAGCCATCTTCATCCCCACCCATACTTCCCCAAGCCACAGGTCTTCACTTCCCAACACCCACACAAACTCTTCAGCAATGTGGAATTTAAAAAAGAAAAAAAAAGCCTTAATTTCATGTGACAGCATTATGATACATGGCACATATACATTTCAAAATGATTTGTAAACACTATTTTCTAACTCAGACAAGATGCGTAATTATGCATTTGACCAGGTTGCCGTCTTGTGGTTTTGTCCAGTGAGGTGCAGAAAGCCCTGGCAACTGCACGCAACTTGTATGCCCGATGGAAGGAACTGCAGGAGGACCCGTCTCTGGCCTCACGGGAGGAAGTGGAGTACACCACCAATGAACTGCGCAACAGCCTCCGCTCCATCGAGTGGGACCTGGAGGACTTGGAAGAGACTGTCAATATCCTGGAAATCATCATTTCTGCTCTGAAATAGACCTCTAATAAAAAAGAAAATAAAAAGTGCCCTCCTTGTAACATGTGAAAAAAAATAGAAGGTAGGCTAGGCTTTTTTTTTTTTAACTTCCATTAGCAGTTCATGAGTGAATATAACATTATTTCCCTGGCAGTAGAATAGGAGAGGCTCCGTTTACGATCTCTGTGTATGATAGCTCCTTACTAACACCAATTGAAAAATAGACAGAAGACATGTAATGATGGATTTGCTAGAATATAAAGTAATCTGGTCCTTGATGGCCTAGACATGTAAATGATGGATTTGCCAGAATATAAAGTAATGTGGTCGTTGATGGCCTAGACATGTAAATGATGGATTTGCCAGAATATAAAGTAAATAATCTGGTCCTTGATGGCCTAGACATGTAAATGATGGATTTGCTAGAATATAAAGTAATCTGGTCCTTGATGGCCTAGACATGTAAATGTTGGATTTGCCAGAATATAAAGTAATGTGGTCCTTGATGGCCTAGACATGTAAATGATGGATTTGCTAGAATATAAAGTAATGTGGTCCTTGATGGCCTAGACATGTAAATGATGGATTTGCCAGAATATAATTATAAAGTAATTGGTCCTTGATGGCCTAGACATGTAAATGATGGATTTGCTAGAATATAAAGTAATCTGGTCCTTGATGGCCTAGACATGTAAATGTTGGATTTGCCAGAATATAAAGTAATGTGGTCCTTGATGGCCTAGACATGTAAATGATGGATTTGCCAGAATATAAAGTAATGTGGTCCTTGATGGCCTAGACATGTAAATGATGGATTTGCAGTAAATTTTAAAGTAAGTGGTCCTTGATGGCTAGACATGTAAATGATGGATTTGCTAGAATATAAAGTAATGTGGTCCTTGATGGCCTAGCATGTAAATGATGGATTTGCTAGAATATAAAGTAATTTGGTCCTTGATGGCCTAGACATGTAAATGATGGATTTGCCAGAATATAATTATAAAGTAATCTGGTCCTTGATGGCCTAGACATGTTAAATGTGTTGCCTAGAATATAAAGTAATTGGTACATGATGCCTAGACATTAAATGATGGATTTGAGAATTAGTAATGTCCTTGATGCCTAGACATGAGAACTATGAGATTGCAAAGTAATTATAGAGGTAATGTCTTGATCCCAAACATTTTCTACAATTACAGTCATACTTTCTTTGTATTCCTAGTTCATTCAGTATACAGTGAGGTAAGGAGAGAGAAGGGGGAGGGGATGGAATTTATCAGTGTGGATGACTGAAATTTTCCAGTATAACTTAAAGAACCATTTAATTGTCTGAAAAAGATCTTTGGATGTGTGTGTCTGTAAATGTTTTTGTATCTTGTACATGTGTTTGTGAGCAATGCATATACACATTAAAAACTTTGTGTTTGCAAGGATCAGACATTTCTTTTTCCTTTTCCCGTTTTACATTCACATGTAAATTTGCTGTTGCTCTGTCTGTCTCTTTCAGTCTGTCTGTCTCTCATTCTCTCTCTCGCTCA
>CM065746.1:6367804-6410304 GCA_033310375.1 Conus canariensis
GAAGTGTTAGCTGCGTGTGTGGAGAGTAAGTCTGACTCTTGCAACATACGGTCCCAGTTCTCCAGAAGGCACCAGCAGATGTTTGTCATAACAACTAATGGTAGCAATCAACACAGACCAGAGGAAACAATGTGATGCTTCACTCTCTCTCTTCTTTTTTTGAGCTGTCCCATCTTCTGTGCCACCTGAGTGGTATGGTATTGCACCCATGCTGCTCATTCCACGCCCACCCCCCTCCCTCCCTCCCTCCCTTTTCCTCCATCCACAGATACAGCCCAGCCTGGCCTGACACAGTCCTGGCACCGGCAATCCACAGGGAGCAGTCAATGTCAAGTCGTCAAGAGGCAGCCCACCAGAGGAGACACTGCACTGCTGCCGAGTCACTTTGGTGGTGTTCAGTGGTGCCCGTTCTGATCCAACATACGCAGGACACCACTCTCTGTACTGTGCTTGCGTGAGATGAGTCTCGGCCTCGCTGGTTGACAGGACACCACTCTCTGTACTGTGCTTGCGTGAGATGAGTCTCAGCCTCGCTAGTTGACAGCAGCTCAATAGTACAGTCGCAAGTGACTTTTTTTCCCTTCATATTTTATAAGAATAATTTGTTTTTAATGTGTAGAGTGAATCGATTCTTTCCCTATATTCATCACACACAGACACACAGACACAGAGTCTATCCTTTTCAACCTTTGCTGGTGTTCTTACTCTGTGTTGATCGATCGATACGCGTACTGACAGGTAGACTGGTAGACATGCAGTTGCCTTTTATTTATGACAGTTATTTGTGTGTTTACTCATGCAGCAACAAGCCATATGAAAATGATCAGGGTGTCTCAGTGGGTTTGATTTATTATAACTATACACCAATATTTGTTGCTGTATGTTTGTTTGTGGTATTTGAATCTCAGTTGTATTTGTCTGTGTGTGTGTTCCTGTGTCTGTGTATCTGTGTGTGTAGTGATGTATGTCTGTATGAGTACAGATTGTGTGTGTGTATGTATGTGTGTGTGTGCGAGTGTGTGTGCTGATGTGTGTGTGCTGATGTGTGTGTGTGTGTGTGTGTGTGTGTGTGTGTTCTGTCATTTTGTCCACTTGTGTGCTGAGGTGTGTCTGTGCATGTGTATAGTTTGTGTGTGTATGTGTGTTTGTTCAAGCATATGTGTGTGTGTGTGTGTGTGTAAGATATTTAATTTTACATGCTTGAAAGAGACAGAGGGACAGACAGTTGGCACTTTTATAATTCCCTGTATTGATCTTTTGTACTAAATGGAATGATCATTTGTACTACTCACCCAGATTTACAAGTATTCTTCATTTTGTTATGATCGTAAGTGCTGTCTATATTTTTTTCTGTTTTAACTTGAAGGAAAGGATTTTTTTTTCTCTGTTGCAGATCGCCGACAATGGATAGCCATATTAGTTTTAATCATCATCCTCATCTTCATCATCATACTGTTCTTCATCTTGTGATCATCGGACCTAACGAAAAAAAAAAACCACACACACACATACAAAATGTGACCATATCTATGAAACTGCCAAGTGATTTCGAGAGCTGGCAAACCACCGACTGGAATTGTTCGACAAGATCATGTGCCTAGTGATTTTCTATCTGCTTGAAGGAGCGGTGACTTCACCGTGTCTTCCGTATATTTGTCTCCCATAGATTCAGGTGATGGCTGAGGTTCAGTGGGAAGTTTGAGTTCTGGTGGAACCTCTCACAGTGTGTCACCAATGTCAGCCAATGGACTTATCATGCTGGAGGGTTTTTTTCCACTTCCTCAGCAGAACACAGCAATGGGCAGTTGGCTCTAGTCTGTGGAATATGTCAGAAAATGCACGCAAGAACAGAACATGTCATGTGTTTGTACATGTGTGTAAGTTTCGATAGAGCATGATTTGAGTGTGTGTGTGTGTGTGTGTGTCCTTCATTTAACGTCTATCCACTATTCGTGATATTAGACCAAAAAAAAAAAAAAGAAAAAAAAAAGTGAATGTGTACGGAAGTAATTGCGAGCGTGCACATAATGTGTGTATGTGTATATGTATGGGTGCACGTGCACGCGAATGTGTGTGTGCGAGTGAGTGTGTGTGCGCGCGCGTGTGCTTGTGTGTGTGTGTGTGTGTGTGTGTGTGTGTGTGCCTGTGTGTGTGAGTGAGAGAGTTGTGGATGTGTAAGTGTGTGAATATCTTTACACAAGTCATAAGTGAAGATTAACATGAAACAAAATACTTATAACCAACAACTAACTTATCAATTAAAGTCAAAACGGATGACAGTACTAAAGAAAAAAGGGAAAAAAAGGAAAAAAAGAATAAACAAACAAACAAAATCCTTTGCTTCCCCCCCCCCCCCCCATTTTATCCACCCCACCCCCCTTCCTTTCTTATCCCCCGCAAATAAAGTTAATAAAAATATTATAAGTATTTTCCAATAGGGGTGCGCTCTAAGTGTACAAAGAATTCGTACGTTAAAGCTGGTGACTGAAAAATGGCCTGCACAGTATTTTGCTTCAATACTGGAATGATTTTTTTCATATCATTGCATGAAACAATATGAATTGGAGTAATTTTGTTTCCACATACGCAAACTACGTTTTTTACATATTTTGTTTTAAATGCATTAAGTTTCCACCTGTGCATTAATGAGAGTAATTTTCTATTAAGATTAAAATTCTCTTTGATTCTTTTAATATCAAACTGTTCTTTATAAACGTGATCTACCATACTATATTGTATAAGTGCAAGTAAGTGTGTGTGTGTGTGGTTGTGTTCATGCAGAAGAGAATGTTGTGCAATATGCGTGTATGTCCGTGGAGGGGAGCATGGTCAAGTGTTTCTTTGTAAATGTGTGTGTGTGTGTGTGTGTGTGTGTGTGTAAGAGAATCATTTAGTGCCATGTTTATGGACATGGGAGCACATTGTGTAATGCATGTGGGTGTGTGTTTCTTGACGTACACTTTTCTTTGTGTGTGTTTTGTGTGTGTGTGTGTGTGCACGAAAGAGCATGTTGGGCAATATATGAGTGCAAGTGAGATTGATGACATTGTGCTGTGTGTTCATTTGTCCTCAGTTCACTGTCTTTTTATGCCGAGTATTGTTTGATGGAAAAAAAAGGAACGGACGAGTTGGTTTGCAAGGGATATGTATAAAGGGACGAGAGTGTATGAGCACTATGTATGTGTGTGTGTGTGTGTATGTGCGCGCATATGCACATGCACATGTAAGTACAGTGTGTAGAGAAGAATATATGCCAAGCTGTCAAGGTACTTGCTGTGTATGTGCATGTGTATGCACCTATGCACAAATTGGTGAGTGCACACTGTGTTTGTGTCCAACTGCGTGGGTTGTGCAGTTTAGCTGTAGATATTTGCTGCATGGTCCAACCTGTGAAGAGAAAAACGAATGCAAGTGAAGGATAGTGAAATGATTGATGAATTGCTGGGAATGTGAATATACTGGCAAAACTTTTACGTTGGGATTTTATCCAATTAGAATGGTTAGTGTTTGAGGTATTGAAATGAATTACATGCAAGGTGCGCTCGTTTTGATTTTGATTATCATGTATAAGATTTTAAATCAGTATTGTTTCTGATTGACGTGAGTGAGCTGGTATAGAATACCCATTTTTGTGTCAGACTTCACAGAAAAATGATTATGTATGTCAGTGATTCTGATAATTTGCCCCATGTGTTGTGATGAGATGAACTGTATACTGAGGCTCATGAGAGTGTGACTAGTGATTGTTTTGTACTTGCGATGTTCAGTCAGATTTGTTGTTGTGCTTGCTATGGTCAGTTAGAGGGGAATCTGCATCTTTCTTATCTGTAAGAGCGTTAGTGTTGTTCTGTCATCCAGTTTTTCCCCGTCAAAAAAGTACATTGATCATCCACAGACTCTGAGAAAAAAATGCATCTTTTATCTTTGTGTGTGTGTGCGTGGAGAGGAGGGGGTGGGGGGAGAGATCAGTGGAGTGGATGGGGGTTAGGGGAGGAACAGGGCCTCTATATATTTATTTTTTGCGAGTTTCTAGTTACATTCAAGTAGGAACTTCACAGATGGTTCTGACGAAACAGATGATTGAGAGATGGTAACCATCTGCAGAGCGCCGGGCGGGGGAGGGGGGTTGGGGGGGGAGGGAGATTTTACTGCCTGTACAGTGACACCATCAGCAAGACAAAACATAAACACCATCAACACAGGCCCTCAGGCCGCCAGTATACGTTCTGTGAACATTGCCACCACAACACACACATTGCACCAGGGCATCTGATTTGGACTATTTTTGTTGTCTTTTTTTTTTTTTGTAATTCTCAGAAGTAAAAAAGACTACCAAGTTCTGTTACATCCATATTCAATATCTACACCAATCCATTAAAACTGACAACATGGTTGGGAGTCTTTTTAAAAAAAAAAAAGGTGAAACCGTGTTTAGTTGCTGGAGTCTAGATTCCTGTTCAAGAAACGTACACATTGTTCCCTCTGCTGTTTTTGTGCTTGGTTTGGGTTTGTAGATTTAATGCTGTCGTCGTTGAATAGATCAGTTTTTAATTCTGCATTTTCTGGTGTGTGGCCCTGGCCCTCTTGGCTTTCACTTCACAGTATAGGAAAGAATACCTGCTCCCCCCAGGTGATGTGGCTGACAGGAAGAGGGGGAAGCGATCAGAAAAGGAGTCCGGGCAGGGAGAGCAAGAGGAAGGAGCGGTGGGGTGGGGTGGGGGGCATACTCAACGCTACACCAACAACACAAAATATGTCGCTTAAAGATGATTAGTAGACTGCTTTTATTTCTTATGTTGAGAATCTGGTGTTTGAACTCACAGGTGTAGAATTCATTAACCCTTTGCCTCCCTTGACTGTGCTGAAATTGTGGAAACCTTTCAGTCTGACACACAGTCTGTCTGTAATCTGTAATGCTTTAAGTTTGTACTTTGTTTTTTTTTGAACATTGTTATTCAGTGCTCTAAAAACATACATGAAAATCATTCCTGATGTGTATGTTCCTGGTTTTTGGTCTCTTCCCATAAGATAATGTTGCTTATAGCCCAGCCGACCGCAAAGGGCCACATCAGGGCTGGGTCTCTTCCCATGACCCCTGAACTGTGGATAGATCCTCGATCTTGAGTGAAATATTTGAGCTGGGTGTTCTGAGCAGTGAAGATGTCAGGTGCCCCATGATTAGTCCTGACCCTGTTGCTGTTTATGATGGTTGTCAGAGAACAAAGCGGGATGGGGGAGGGATGGGGGGTGGGGGGGGGGGGGGGGGGGGTTCAAACTTGCAACTTTTCAGACTTGAAGCCAGTGCTCTATTGATCCAGATTTACTCAGAAAGTTGCCAACCAATTCTGCTGCTACCTTTTTTTTTTTTTAATCTCCCCTGCCTATGGAGAAACGTTTTGGGGGATTCCAGTATTGAAAAAAAGAAAAAGAGACTGCTTGCTTGAAACATACGGATATGAAAATAAGCTTTTGCTCTCAAAGTTTTTATTGCACATGTTTCAATATTGTACACTGTGGTATGTGTGTGTGTCATATCTTATGGTTTAGTGTAATGCATTGAAGTGTAGTTTTCTTTTTGTGTGTGTGTGTGTGTTTCTTCCTTTTTTTCTTTCTTTTTTTAACTGTCCATCACAACAGAGATAATGCTCAAAACGTGCCGTCTTACAAATCAAATCATTGGTTTGGTCTCAGGACATATCTGCTGAATTTTTATGGTACTCCCATGCAAAAATGCACACACCTGTACACGCCTGCCAACACACCTGTCAATGCGAACCGGACGGTCCTCCAAAGCAGGCTGGAACATTTTCTGGTTGTACTTCAAAACCTACTGACAGAATGGGGGAAATGTTTTCTCTTTTTATTGTGGTTCTTTAAGTGGAGGTAAAAACATTTGTATGCGCATGGGGCAGAAAACATCACTCCAGTGACCCAGTTCTTTTGGGGAGGATAACCCCACAAGCATACAGAGCAGGTTTGCCTCCCCCCTCAGCCTTCCTCCCCCTCTCCTCCTAACACACACAACCTTCTCCTCCATCTTTCTCTTCATCCCACCTGTGCCAGTCAAATGTGCATATAATGACCCAGGTAAAATAGAAATAGATGTATTGAATTGTTTCAGTCTTGTTTTTCAAGGACAGCTGAAACAGACGTATGACTGCTAACTGTACTCGTTTTTTTTTAAAGCAGCGTAAAACTCTGACTGCCACAAGAGTTTTTGCCCTTCTGGTTATCTAATGTGATGGAGCAAAAGTGGAATTTCTGTTCGCACTCTGTACTGTGAGAACAGGTCAAAGACGACAAAAATTGAGCTTTCATTTTGTCAGCAGAACTCAAAACAACCAGTGGATTTTCAGCCGTTTACTATCCATGTGGTCAGTGATGTAACAAAGTGCTGACGCCCACCAGTTGCCATGGCAAAGTGGTTAGACTCCTGGCTGGGAGGTCGTGGGTTCGAATCCCATCGGAGCCATGTGGGATTTTTGTGCCGCAACCAGCTCCTACCCAGAGTTGAGATTGCTACGGGCTCAATTGGGAAGACTGGGACCACACAGTCGAGTTTCATCCACTTGATGGATGCATCTGTTGAGAGTGTTGCTCAAATTTCCTGACCAACACTGCTGGTGTCTGTATCTCTCGGGCCTGGTTGACGCGAAGAAAGATTATGAAAGCAATTGTAGAGTGCAGCCCTGTCATGCAGTCTCAGACCCGAATGGAAATCCTTAGTGTCATCTTCATCATCCTCATTCTCGTCGATCATCATTAAAAAGAAAGTCTCAAATGTTGTGGCCCTTCATGCACTGCTCTCATTGTGACCTCACTTTTGATGTCCTCTCCATGTCTGTGGCCTTGGTTTGTTTCCGTTGGGGTCACAGGTATTGGCAAATTCATGGGGGCTGATGGTGGACGTGGTGGCGCCCTCCGGAGGTAGAGCTCATTCACGCCGGCTCCATGACTAAGCAATTATTGTCATAAGTAGGGGGCTTAGTAGGTGGTGTCCTGCATATGTTGGATCAGAACAGGCACCACTGAACACCGCCGAAGTAACTCGGCAGCAGTGCAGTGTCTCCTCCGGTGGGTTGCCTCTTGACGACTTGACACTGACTGCTCCTTGTGGATGGCCGGTGCCAGGGGCTGTGGTGGGGGGCCAGGCTGTGGCTGTGGATGAGGGGTAGGAGTGAGTGGCGTGAGTGCACTGCCACGGAGGTGGCATGGAAGATGGGACAGCAAAAAAAGAAAAAAAGAGTGCTGACACCTGCCTCTCCCCTCCCTTCCCAGCTCCTCCTTCCAAAAGCAGGTGACCACACTTCAAGCCTTCTTCTCAGGCACCAATTCAAGGTGTGAGTCAACCATCAACAGGCTACACTCCATGGCCAAAACCATCAGAAACATCCACTCTTGAGTTTGCCAGCTGTTATGAGACCTGTGATCACATACTCTCTGTCTTCTAAGTAACATTCGGCCATGTGTGGATTGCCAGTGCCAGGGCCACAATGGGTTGGGCCGGGCTGTGACTGTGGACGGGAGCCTAAACCGTGCGGCGTGGGTGCTACGCCACTGAGGTGGCACAGATGATGGGGCAGGGGAAAAACAGTAACATTGGTCTGTGACTGATGGAGATGGGGGACCCAATGGTCCACAAGAGGATTCCACTGGGCTTCAGCTGGGTCCCACTGATCACACAGAACTGATGCCAGTGAATCAGCACACTGACTGAAGGCTGATGAAACACTCCCACTTTACACATTTGAAAAATTATTGCTAAAGCTCCGCCCAAAAATCGTTGACAAACGAATCACAAGACAAAACGCGACACGTTTCGACCTCTTAGTTCTACTTCAGGAAGATACACAACACTCAGGACAACGAAAATGAACAAGCAATCACTCATCTTCATTCAATTCTGTGCAAGATGGGCGTTGAATGAAAACGAGGCTGCCAGGAAGGAGACAATGTGTGAGTCGAGGTAGTAATGATGATGATGATAATACTGAAAGGAATAATGTTAATGATAATGATGATGATCAAAATGTTGAAAAAATAGAGGATTACTACCACTTTTGGTGTTAATATGGCAATAGCAGTTGTAGTATAGGAGAAAGGTGGTTAGAGGATTGTCAAACAGTATGGTTGCCATGGCAACTGTCTTTAGTGACGATGACGATGGTGGTGTTAACTGTAATGATGGTAATATCAATACTAACAGTGTTAATAATAATGATGATAATGCTAACAACAATAGTAACAAATAAGAATAATAAAGTTAGTGGGCTTTATTTTTTTAAATAATGAAGGTGATTATGAAAGTGCTGATAAGGATGATATCATGACAGTACTACTGATAGCAGTGATAATGAAAAAAAAAACCTTAAGTGTGTTGAGAAATATTTGTGATGTAGTTGTTGTGGTATGTCTGAGATACGTCTTTGAGTGTTTGAAGATACAAATACTGCTGCATGCATATGTCTTAGGTGCCTGCATATTCAAAAGCTGCTATATGCACGATACATATGCAGGCAGATCCAAATTGCCTGACCAATTGATGAAACAAATCTTTTCTAAAAATAAAAAAATAGAAAAAAAAAACAGGGCGTGTGGTCAATATTCCAAAGCATCTAGCTATTCAAAAATCACAGTAAATCTATTTGCATGATTGTATCATAACCTCATTCTGAAGGAAATACTGTGATTTGTAGTGTAAGCCATGAACGAAGCAAAAACGTAAGCATCAAAATGAGAGTGTATCATGGTGAGGGAGAGGTCACATGTCAGTGCATGCGCATATGTTATTTAGTGGTCTGTGCATGCATGCTCATCTGTGTACTTGTATATTCAAATATCAACCTCCTGCTCTCTTACACTGGTATCATAGAAGATGAACTGTTAGAATTTTGTGACCCGAAAAGTTGTTCTTTATTTTTATCATGATGATTTCTTTTATTCAGACTATGTTCATTACTTTTTTTCTTTATTTTTTTTTCGAATCATACTATTTGTTGTGCAAATACTTTCGTTTGGTTTATTTTTTAGTCAGTCCTGTCATTATTGGATATCTGGTTCAAGTATGGGAGTGATGGTGATACTGATTACTTGTAGATGCCATAGGTTATTATTTACTTTTTACATTTTCCTTTGGGCATTGGCAATTTGTGGTGATTTTAATTAAAAGTTGTATTAAGAACAATGGTACTGTTTCTTTTGTAAACTGTTCAACTGTACGTTATTGCTTCATAACTGATTCAACAAGAAAAGTACTTGACAAAATATATATGACGTATCAGCATCAACTCTTCATTGTCATGTGTTTTTGATTTTTAGCATTACATTCCATACTTACAAAAAATAATGTTGCATGCTCATGCTTTTGTGTCCCTGGCATGGACATAGCGCACACACCCTAAGGATACTTACACCCACAATTCTGGGAAATTGTTTAGTTGTACAGGTAAACGCCTTTACCTGGGAAAAAGAGTATGATTCACCTACTAAATCATAAACTGACGATTATTACGTACCTTCCCATTCCATGTTATAAAGCAACACATTCGAGTGATGTTTGTGTTTTCTTTGTCTGTCTGTTCTCTTTGGTTCTGAGGGTTTGACTTTTTTCCCCCAGTTTTTTTTCCTCTTACATTTCAGTCTTTGTCAACTGGTAATTTATTTATTCTGTTTTGTCAATGGTGCTTTGACCCTGGATCCATTTGTACAAAACATGTCTGTTGCTTTGTTGGGAATACAGCTAACCATTCAACATGGAAATGTCTGTAGCAACCAGAAATAAGTACAGAGCAGGACAAACCAGTTTAACAGACATTTTGAGTTCCTTTCTCAGTTTCATACTCACAGAAAGATACAGATGATGGGTCATATAGGTCAATTGTTATCTGCGCATGATATCATACGATAAAAGGTGTGAAGTATGTGGGTTAGTTTTTATATGTGGCACACAAAAAGACTGAAAAATGAAATCTTTTGGATTAATTCTCGTTTGTGCTCAGAGGAAGATTTGTAGATTTATTACATTTGTGTGTACAGAAGCGAAACACGACGATTAAGGATGAAGGATTGATTAGTTTTGTCTTGGGTGTCTTCTTTCCTAGGATAGGCCATTATTTTCGTTATATTTCTTTTGGTTGCAGGTTAATAGACCTTGGTGTGTTTCTCCATCACATTAAGAAAGAAAGAAAAAGAAAAGAAAAGAATGAAATATGTGTGTACAAACTGTATAAAATTATTGAATCTCCATTACATTGTTCAAAACATGTCAAACTGACTTGTTCATAGTGTGTGTGTGTGTGTGTGTGTGTGTGTGTGTGCATGCATGCATGTGTTTTTTGTGTGTGTGTGTGTGAGTGCAAGACAGCCCTGATATGGTCCCTTGTGGTCAGCTAGACCATTAACAATATGAAATGGATGTGTGTGTGTGTGTGTGTGTGTGTGTGTGTACATGTGGTGTGTGTGTGTGTGTGTGTGTGTGTGTGAGAGAGAGAGAGAGAGTGTGTGCATGTGTATGTGTGTGTGTGTGTGTGTGTGTGCGCGCGCGTGCGTGTGTGTGTGTACGTGTGTGTGTGCGTGTGTGTGTGTGTGTGCGTGTCTGTTCTGTGTGTGTGTATGTGTATGTGTATGTGTGTGTGTGTGTGTGCACGCATGCATTTTGAATCAAAGAAGCTTGTAGGCCTACAAATCACGGAGTAATGACAGCAAACTGGAAAGGAAGACCAAAGCAGAGGATACATGGGCGCCATAGAAGAATACCCAGCATCTCCTCTTTCAAATAAGACACAATGACAATGTTCACAGAACATTCAGACAGCATGTGAGTCATTATGGAGACTTGTTCACCTCAGTAAGGAAAGGAAAGCAGAAGAAGTATGGACATCATAAGGGGGCTGCCGTTGGACGGACGTGATGGCGTCCTCTGAAGGGAGAGCTCACTCATGCCAGCTCTGCGACTGAGCGATTATTGTCGTCAGTAGGTGTTCTGCGTTTTGTTGGATCAGAACAGGCACCACTGCATACCACTGAAGTGACTCGGTAGTAATGCAGTGTCTCCTCCGGTAGGTTGCCTCTTGACGACTTGACATTGACTGCTCCCTGTGGATTGCTGGTGCCAGGCTGCAGCAGGCTGGGCCAGGCTGTGGCTGTGGACAGGAACTCGGAATGAGCAGCGTGGGTGCGGAGCCACTGAGGTGGCACAGAAGATGGGACAGCATGACCAGATCAAGAGGACGCTCCAAGACCCATCTTCCAGGGAACAGAAGAGAGCAAGAGGATGCAGGGCAGGCAGAGAAAGAGGTGGACAGTTTATTGGGCTGAAAAGACTGTGAAAGAGTTCTGCTGCAACTCAAGCACTTGCCGACACCTGTCAGAGGTGGAGACAACTAGTGCGACATTTATCACTACAGAGCCCTCAAGGCACCAAAGGGCTCCAAACCTCCTGACAGCTCCAGAGATGATCTATGGTGAAAGAAAGATATAATGGTCATAGAGTGCTTCCTGCTTCTCCCCACCCCCTTCCCTTCCACTTCCTGAAAAAAAAACAACCAAAATGGACTCGAGATTTCTTTCGCAAAGTAAAAAGTGTGACACAAGTGGTTTCTGTGCATCATCATTATGGTTCATTCATCTTCAAATGATACAGGCATAATTGTTATCACATCAGTCACATCTGCTAACAGTCTGTGGTTCAGTCTGAATCAAAAAGAAAGAAGGGATTTACAGTTTCTCTTTCTCTCTCTCTTCATACTATCTCCAAGTATTAAACAAATTTAAAAACAATGACAAACAGAAAAGGAAACAACAGCAGAACAAACAATAATCTGAAAATGTAAAAATGTATTAAAAACAAAAAAAAGAATCATGACGATGATACTAAAATCACAAAAACTGTATGATTAAAAACACCTTTGTTTCACTAACAAAAGAAACAAAGAAAGACTGACCTGTATCCTGCAGCCCCATGAAGGACTACCCTACAAACGTCCGAAAGAGTCCATATGGCTGAACTTGAAGTGTGCGAGGTACGTCTTCCAGTAACTTGCTTTCCGCATTTCAGTGAATTAGAACACAAACTAAACAAAGACTTCAGAAAAAAACAACCTCTTCACACACACACACACACACACACACACACACACACATCCTTTTTCCCCTCTCCACCTCTTTTCATCCCTGCCACCACCACTCCATCTGTCCTTCCAAAAACAAAAGCTGAAGAAGTCAGAAGTCTGTTGAGTCCAGAGGCTTGCTCTATAAGTGGCCTGAGACCAGAAGCGGGAACAGTTCTGACAGATCTCGGACCTGTTTAACCTAAAACTGCTTTTGGTGTACTTGTCAACGAAAATGAGCGTATTTTCTTTTAACAAAGAGTGCGCACAACATTCCAAAGTTCTGTAAAAGCAGGAGGGCGAAGGGAGGGTCCTTCATTTTGTTTTCACCTGCCATCACATTGTAGACACTTCTCGCCAGTAGTAACCACCTGATCTTGCACCGACTATGGTAACACAGCTTCTTTCTGATACAAATTACTTTTAAACCTGATTCATTGGCATACTTTGGCACTTGCTCATGCTCTCTCGCAAGTTTTTCGACGTTACAGGGCATGTTGTCAAAGAAACAGACACTGCAAAATGCGATTTTGCACGCAGAAGTTAGCAAGAGTTGATGTTCTTTGGTCAAAGCCTCCTCCTCAGTTATTGTCCACAAGTTCAATTACTGCTCAAGAACTTTGTCTCCAGAATTTTTGTCGATGTATTTCTTTTTAATTCGTCATATTTTCACCAATCATGTGTACAAAATACGGCGAAATCGTATGGGTAAACAGGTCTGAGATCTGAAGCAGTGGAAACAGCCTGGGAGAGCACAGACCTCCACTGGATCAAACAGATCCTGCAGCTGTCCTCTGAGTCTGTTCATGAGCGAAACACAATGTCTTCAGACACGAGAGTAATCCATGAACACAGTTACTTCCTATGTATGTATATATTTTTTTAGACATTACCTGTAAAAATGCAAAAACGTTAATGCTTAATTCACTACAAAGTTTAACAATACTCCATGAAAATATTTTACTTCACGGATCATCATGGATTTGCGACAGTAATGACCGTGTTTATATTCAGTCTAAAAGGCTGAACAGTTCCAGGATTCAGAGTCCATATTCCATCTGTATAAGTCTGATAACATTGGATTCTATCGTTTTCGTTCAGTATCATCCTGTCTTCTCCCACTCACAGTCGACCAGAAACCAAACCTGACTGAGGAAGATTCAATCTGGAAAAAACGACAACAAACAAACAAGCAAACAAAAAGGTACTTCATCCCCATTCTTTGGAACACCTTGCTCTACCACACAGACAAAACCACCGTCCCCCCCGCCCCCCCTCCCACACACATCTTTTGTAAAAACACAATCAACCATCACGTCTGGATCATTTTCTTCTGGGGGTCAAAGACGTAGCGCTTGAAGGTCAACACGATCTTGACAGGTTCTGCCCCCCCTTGCTGCGTTTCCACTGGCTCCTCCTCTCCGTCCACTGCTGCTCCTCCTCCCTTCTTGCCCTTCCTTTTGCCTCCCCCTGAAAACCGCTGCACCAGTTCTGGAGGTAGACCCTCTGAAAGTCAAACAGAACATACAGGCTTGCTCAGAACTGGGGTGAGAGAGTTCAAATTTAGCGTTGCTGGGCTCTGTTGTTTGTTTGCTTGTTTGTTTGAAAAAAGACAAAGCGATTCCAGAAAAAGAGAGGGAGCCTTTATTCAGAGGCTCTTCAAGCGTTGTCAATCTGTTCCTATGGAAAATTCAGGTCTGGCTAAATACCATATAAGGAACTTGGCGATATACCCTGCTAAGTGCTATGAAATATTATATCTCCTATTTTGTTGTTTTAAACAAACACCACACACAACACACATTTGTGCACATGCATGCACCTCTCCAACCTCCCATCCTTCCAAACACACATACACACACACATGCATGTGTATGCACATACACACACATCCCCACCTCCTGTCTCTTCCCACACACTGACTGACCCACCCACCCATCCACTTTGATTACGAGGGGTGCCACACGCCCTAAGTGAGCCAAACTGATGACAACTGGTCCTCAAAATGATCATCACACTCCTTGAGCTAACACCACTTCCCTCTGTTTTTCAAGCTTGATTTGAGACCTGAAATACCCTCAGTCTCATTCCCTGCATTTCTCAACATCATCGAGGCCTTACTTGCTGACATACTGAACTACTGAGGGCAGAGCGGAAATAGTGAAAGGTGTAATGGTTCTGATGATGATGAAATCAGTTTTAACCAATCCGAATGGGGATCACATCTTGCTGCATGCAAGTAAATCGGTTCTCCATTTTCTAAGCGAGAATATCCTCACAGAACCAAGAAAAACTAGGCCTTCAAAAGCGAGATGTTGAAAGAAGTTTGCCAAGTACTGATGACTACTCAAAGGTGATTTTCAAATTTCTGATTGGCTGGATTTCCAGTCTGAACCTGAAAATAAGCCCCCCTAGAACCAGAAAAGCTTGAGGGAATTTTTCCAGCTCTTGAACTGAACACCCCAGAATTTTCCTGGGCAAAAATATATGCCAGATTTCTGGCCTGAACCGGAAAAGTAACACCCTTACATTATACATACATGTTTACAAGAATTACTTTTACACACAGACATATCAACAAGCACAAAGATACTAATCACGAAGTTGCCCACTTATTACCTGGCACCCTGACCTTGACCTTTCCACTCTGTCCAAAGCCACCTTCAATGACCCCTTGCTGACCTGAGGTCAAGGTGACCTTCAGATTGGCAAAGGCTTGGATGTTGGTCTCCTTCTTGAAGAGGTTCTTGCCGATGACAGAATAGGCATCTGTCACTCTCTCCACCACACCCTCCCGTGACTTCATCTTAAACACCTGCCACAGATAGACACAGACGGTGAGGAAAAACATGCAGACATATTCCATTCACTCATACACAGAGATGTGTACAAATTTACATTCTCCCTCACACTCACACACACACACACACACACACACACCACACACACACACACACACCACACACACACACAAACACATATATAACAACTTGGCAATGAACGTTGCACAGTTTTACCATCACACAATGAAGCATTTTGTATCAAACCACAAAGAAACAATACACACAGCTTTACCCTGACTGCCAACACGGTTGTGATATATTCTCATCCAATTTTCAGAAATAGCATACCACATCTTTTGCTCATGCCCCAGGTTGAATCATGCCTGTCATGACAGCACCGAGGTGGTAATCCGTCCCCCTCTGTCTCACTAAATCTGGCACAGCATCAGAAGTCGACAAATTGTGCTGATCCACGCAAGCACAGTTCAATCCTAGACGTGAATGAACAGCTTTTTGATCCATTTGGAATCAAAACAAGTGACCAGACTTGGCTTCAGGGCTTGAAGGAGAACAGGGTATGTTCCACTTCTTTACTGAAACTGCTGGCCCCACACAGGCCGCATTCATTGAACCATACGATTGGTGTTGAGAAAAATGTTGGCCCCACACAGGCCGCATTCAGTGAACCATACGATTGGCGTTGAGAAAACTGCTGGCCCCACACAGGCCGCATTCAGTGAATCATACGATTGGCGTTGAGAAAAATGTTGGCCCCACACAGGCCGCATTCAGTGAATCATACGATTGGCGTTGAGAAAACTGCTGGCCCCACACAGGCCGCATTCAGTGAATCATACGATTGGCGTTGAGAAAAATGATGCTGAAGATGAAGCAGAAACTGACAGAATCACAAACCAGTTGATAGAGCCTGAACAAGATTTTTTTTTTTTAAAGCAAATCAAAGTTACACTCTTTAAACATGATTATGATAAATCTTCTTTAAGTGATGTTTGTACCTTCATACTCTCTTTCTCTCTCTTTCCTTCTTTCTCTAGCACATTCTACAAATACTCTCTCTCTATCTCTCTTTCCTTCTTTCTCATACACATTTTACACACACTCTCTCTCTGTCTCACTTTTTCCTTCTTTCTCATGCACATTTGACACATACTCTCTCTCTCTCTCTCTTTTTCCTTCTTTCTCAAGCACATTTGACACATACTCACTATATCTCTCTTTCTCCCATCCATACTCTCTCTCTCTTTCTCTCTCTTTCCTTCTTTCTCATGCACATTTCACTCATACCATCTCTCTTTCTCTCTCTCTCTCACGCCCATACACACCCACCTTCAGCTTGGGCAGAGTTGTCTCCCTGTACTTGACATCCTCCAGCATCTCCACGATACGTCCGTGAAACGCCAAGCGACACATGTTTGCGTGTATGTCTGTGTCCAGTTTCGACCCGATCATCAACGCATGACGTGAACACGTCACCGGCTTTTCCAGTTCAACGAGCACGAACTGCTTCACTGGCGGCGCGTCCCCTCCTCTGTCGTCAGAACTTGCGGCACCATGACTGTTCCGCTCCGCCGATGCCAAAGAACTGTCGGCAAAAAGTTCTTCCTGGTAAGCGTATTCCTGAGAAAAGTCGACGCTGTCGTTGTCACTGCCACTGGTGGAGGGAGTGGGAGGTGAGGGAGGGTGGGGGGATGCTGAAGGGGAGGAAGAAGAGGAGGGGAGGCCAAAGAGGAAGACGTTGCCCATGACAGTTTCGTGTCCGACGGTGATGTGGAATTTGGCTTTGGTGGATACAGTCCCTGTGGAGAACGAGTAGGGTGCTGAGCGAATGTATATGAATCAGTCACTGTGTCAGTGTTCTGTGGTGTGTATGAGAGAGATTCGTTGTGTGTGTGTGTGTGTGTGTGTGTGTTTGTGTGTGTGTGTATGTGTGTTTGTGTTATGCTGTACGTGTGTGTGTGTGTGTGTGTGTGTGTGTGTGTGTGTGTATGTGAGCGAGACAGACAGAGTGTGTGTGTGTTTGTGTGTATCAGTGTTTGAGAGTGTGTGCGTGCGTGCGTGTGTGTTGTGTGTGTGTGTGTGTGTGTGTGTGTGTGTGTGTGTGTGTGTATGTGTGTGTGTGTGTGTGTTATGCTGAGTGTGTGTGTGTGTGTGTGTGTGTGTGTGTGTGTGTGTGTGTGTGTGTGTGTGTGTGTGCGCATGTGCATGAGCACACGTGCATGTATGTACGCAAATAAGTGTATGAGTGTTTTCACTGCACCCTACCTTTGAAATAGGCTATCTTGTGGACTGTAGCAATGAAAGCGTGCACAGTGGACAGCGCCCCAGGCTGACAGACCAGCCCTCGTTCCAACAGCTTGGGGTCAAACTGTGTCACGCAGATCCCCGCTCGATCACCCTGCAGCAACACAACGCAGTCATTGTTTTTTTAATTTTCTATTTCATTCATTTTTCTTTTCTTTTTTTTTTCTTTTGGTCATGCTTACCTGTCCTCCCCAAAATGTCTCATTCCCACCTGGTGTGGAACCTGCCGTGTCATCAAGATACATGCAAACAAACAAAAAAAGGATAGCATGGATAATGTCACCTCCATACCCAGATATACAGCAAGAGTGAATTCATTTCACTGTGACATATTTGAACTAGCTCAGTTTTTCTCCATTTGCTTGGTGGTAGAGCACATACCTCTCTGCTCTGCACAGTTCAATTTTGGTGTTCATGGATTCCCACAAAAGCCCATTCACACTCACACTTTTGCTTCTGAAGGAGAAGCTTCTTTTCCTGTTGGTTCTCAAGAGGAATTTGGGCCAATAAATCTTGCAGGTTACATTCTATCCACACCTCTCTTCAACAGTCGGCTCCGTCATTACACACATTGGCATGTTCAGCATCGTCCTCTGAACCATCTGCTTCGGCCACACATGTCTGTTCATCTTGCTGCAGGTGGTGCCTTTAATCATACTGATATACTGATACACATGAGACCTGCGTCCCCTGTGCTTCTTTTTTTTTAACTGTCCCATCTTTTGTGCCACCTCAGTGGCAGTGCACTCATGCCGCTCACTCTGACCCCCCCATCCACAGCCACAGCCCGGCCCGGCCCGGCCTGCCGCAGCCCTGGCACCAGCAATCCACAGGGAGCAGTCAGTGTCAAGTCATCAAGAGGCAACCCACCGAAGCAGACACTGCACTGCTGACGAGTCACTTTGATTCAGTGGTGCCTGTTGTGATCCAACATATGAAGGACACCACCTACTAAGCCCCCTACTGACGACAATAATTGCTTAGTCACGGAGCCAGTGAGAGTGAGCTCTCCCTCCAGAGGGTGCCACCATGTCCACTAAATAACAGCCCCCATGAATTCGCTGATACTGGTGATCCTGATGGAATCAAACCAAAGCCATAGACATGGAGAGCGCATTGACAGGCTAAGTCTCCCTGCCCCCGCCTCTCCCTTCCATCGTCCCCCTTTCTCTGGCCTGGCTCCGTGCTCTCATCCCCTCAGCACCTTGTCAATGAAGAGGAGCAGCCAGGCAATGTGTGTTCACTGGGGACGTGCTGACTTGCTTTCCTCTGGTGAGGCTCTGGGCTGGATACTGTCCTAAAGGGAGAAGATTCAGCAGGGCTCTCTGCCACGGAAGGGTAAGCCTCAGTCCACTTGGGCTGGGGGGCCTAGATGCCCTCTGACCATCAGCACACACAGGTAGCTCCGGTGAAGATGTGGGCAACGCAACATGGGCGATATGCAGATGAGAATGGTGCACATGATAATGCCTCTGAAGCCCCTATTCGAAATTCAGAAGTTTCTCTTGCTACAGCCTTTGTATCAAATGCATGATCTGTTGTACAAGACATTACTGTCATATTTCAATCCTCCTCTTCAGCAGAGGATGCATGTTAAGACGTCCTTTTTTCGAGGATATCATCCATGATAAACTTGCTCATTCCTTGCTCTCTTCAAAAAAGATACCGCAGTTCAGGATGCCCTGAATCATGCTATTACTGATCCTGGTACGCCTTTTCTGGTGAACTCTCAGTACAGGCCATGTACCCGGATGATCTGCCAGTCGTCAAAGATGCTCACATGGTAATGTGAGTGGAGTGTTCTCATCCTGACCCACCCTTTATGGCCTCTATGTCCAAACCAAGAACAGTTAAAATGCAAATCAGCGGCTCCTTTTTAGCTTCTAGCCAGTCTACTGATGATTTGGTCTTCAATAATTTTTTTTTGGAACTGTCTTCTCTCTCCCTCTGGTCTATTCTCAAAAAGGGCATGGTCAGGGATGATGACTTGTACCTCGCCAAAGGCTTGACATCCCTGACATCTGTGGACCTTTTGTCCTCACTGAGCGAGTCTTCTCATCTTTCTATGGTGTGGATGGACAGTCTGTTGGACACTTTTCATACCCAGGATATCTTCCTCATCTACAATGCTATAACTTTTGATTAGGATTTGTTGAATGGTCCATTCAGTTCTCTATTAAATCATATATCCAACTTATTCCTGGCGTTATGGTGTCCCAAGTCTTTCCCATGACCCCTGAACCATGGCTGTACTCCAGAGTTTGGAGTGGAAAGGTTAACTGTACACACAGCCTTCTGGATACTACAGGATGCTGTGGTCAGAATTTGAACAGTATCACCTTGTGGAAAGCAAATTATGTGCAAGTCAGTGTTGACAGTCATTAACTTGGAACTTTTCCTTTTGAATTTTGTAATTAATTTGTTGTTGTTTAATGAAAACATTTTCATCTATGATGAAATGTTGATAAAAAAAAAAAAAAAGAAGAAAAAACACAGAGAGAGTTAAAAAAAAAAAAGAAAAGAAAACAGATTCACAAGACATAAATTGAAAATTACCTGAATAATCCGCTCCACTGGTCTGCGGAACATCTGCATAGATTTCACCTTCTTTTGCATTTTCATGGAAGGGATTTCAACTGTCTGAAAAAAAAAAAGAGCAATTGATTATAGTACTACTTGATAATATTAAGAGCTCTCGCTTAAACAGACGTGATTCAGGACTAAGAACAGTTCACAAAAACATAATAAAAACTGATGCACCTATTCATGTCAATAACTGAAACATTTCATGATTAGATTAACCCTTCAACTGTTACTGCTAAGCCAGCATGTAAGTGAAAGAATGTATTAGGCAGCATTCTTCTTATATTATGGGACAGACACATCCAGTTACCAGATACCAAGCACAGTTTAAGGTTACACAGCTTAAGGAATTTGGTCTCAGGAGTCTACAATGAGTGTAGCTTACTCTCCTTCAAAACTTAACAAGCTGATCTGCTTTTGGTAACATTCAGACGTTAAAAGGTTAATTAAATTCCAATTCTTCTCCCAAATTCCAGTTCTTCTGCAGCTGAAAGTCTGCAAAGTGAATCATTTTCTTAGCAACTGTCAAATACATCCATATATTGAACTGACAAAAAAACAGTCAAAAATAAAATACATTTCACTCAGGTTGATATTTTCACAACCTAATGAATGTCTGAAAATATTAATTCTAATACAATATCATACATGACTGGCTGACATCAAATACATTGTACATTATCATATTTACTTATATTCATACTTTGTTGACCAATTTTCATACTTGCTGCTATTTTTCCTTTCACCAATGCATAAATTGTTCTGACTATTTTATTCATCGGACAATAAAGACATGATACAAACAATTATAATCACCATTTATAGAAAGCACAATAGCAGATTTGAGACCTGAGCAGGTGGAAAAAGCCTGGAAAATCCCAGAGGGTCCAGGACCTAGTGTCAAACTCCTAGGTGGGCTCTTGGAGCGATGGCCTTGAGGGGTCAGGGTTAAGTCCCCTGAAACTCTGTTCTGTTTTATTTTCAGACATTTAAACTGTTGTTAGATTGGAGATATGCTCAGGACATTATGCATCCCAACAATTCTTGATGCCTGGTGTCTTGACAATGTTCTTGCCAATTCTTCAAGCCTTTGGAATATTTTAAACCAACTGAATTTTACCATTCAAATTTGGAGGTGTCCGCAAGCCCTTTGACAAACCAAACCAGAGTAAAACTATCGACTGGTTTGAGAACTTGAAACCTGATAGTCTTAATAATGCATACTCCCCCCCCCCCCCCCCCCCCCCCCCACACACACTTCCATTTTCTCAGCAGATTTTAAATCAAAGGCATGACCTTGTAGACCTTTAATACGCCTGAATTCAGGCTTACACCTGAAGAGTGTCAAATCTGAATAGAGACATGATGCACAAACAATAACTTCCGAACAAGCACAGAGAAACTTACATCATTTAAGGCAACACTTCCACTGATGGCGGTGCCTGTGAGCACGGTGCCCTGGCCCCGGAGAGAGAAGCAATGATCAACAGAGAAGATGAAGGGTCCGTTGGGGTTTCGCTGTGGCAGGTAGGTCTGTCTCTGCAGCTCAGCAATCAGTTCGCCCACTCCCTCTGCATCTGTGTCTCCTGCCTGGAGCAGCGGCAAGAACATCAATCAGCACCAAGCCTTCTTTTCTGATGACATGTTGATGAGTCTGATAGCATGCTCTCATACGCATGTATGCATGCACGCACACACACACAAACTCACACACACATATACATGCGTGCAAACGTGCACACACACACACACATGCATTCAAACACACACACACACACACACACACACACACACACACACACACACACACACACCACACAGTGACACATGCATACACATATCACCTAAAAAAAAAATGAAAGTAAAGATCTGGAAGTGAGTTGCAATGGACAGCCTTATCAACTGCTTTAGTCTTTTAACCTCCATGTTCCGTAAATGGCAAGCTGGGTTTTTGTTCGTAACATTCTGGCAACTAGCAAAGTAATTTTTTATTGCACCAAATTTCCAAACTGTTGAAACTATGGTATTTAAAAACAACCACAACAATAAGAACAAACCCAAACATTGTAAGTCTAAATCACACTGAATTTTGTATGCAAATTTGGAAGCATACGTGCATTGCTGAGTGTGTGTCTTGTATCATGTTGTTGATGTTTATAACTGACTATCCTGGTCATTGACATGATTATGGGTAACCAGGAAATCCATTCATAACCTTCATACCCACCCCCCACTTTTTGGTTATCATACACACTGCCACTGGACTTTGAAACAAGTGCAGACTCACCCCTATATCATACACAACTTTCTTAATTTGAGCTGTGATGATTGATTCAGCTGTGCTTAGGGCACCAAACTGTCCATAATCAAGCTAAAGTGACTGTCCACTTGTGCTGTCACTCACAGTCACATCTGAAATGAGATCCAAAATTTGTAACACAGTCCTTAAACAGAACTTCTCAAAGCTTCAACTAGGATTCCCCTGTAGATATCAATTAACTCATAAAGAAGCAAAATGGAAGAAACCCTTTGGGGGGAGGAGGGTGGGGGGTGCAACAGAACAGAACACTAGTGAAGTGATCATGGCAGACAGATGAAATCTGGTGGAATGATAGTCACAAGTACAAATAGTGCTGAACATGGTTGAAACTGGGTCTACAGATACTGACATACCTTTCAATGTCATTAATAATGATAATGGTGGGGGACAATATTAGTGATGGTGATGATGACCGATGTGATATCAAAATTAAAATCAATGAATTTTCGCTCACCTCAGGCCCACCAGGTTTAGCGGCCACGGCAACGACAGGGCAGTCCTTGAACTGTGTCGTTTCCAACGTCTTCCACATCCTCTTCTTCATCTGCAAGAACACCACTATACAAATACTGACCATAACATTGTGGATCAAAAACATCTGGATGGATCTGGTCAAGGTCTCCCTCCACAGGGAGGAGGGAGGAGGGAAGGGAGGGGTGGGAGGTGGGAGGAGTGGTGTGGATGGTGAGCGTGCACTCATGCATGCCTCACAACTATGACAATCACTGTCATCAGCAAGGAGCTTAAAACGCCTCTGACACAGAACATGTCTACTGTGTTAAGCCAGCAATGAACCACCATTACAAATACCATCCATCACCTGCTGATCTGGCCAGTCAACACGTCTGAGGCATTGGGAAGTTATTCACAAATCTGACCTGCCCCCTTTGATTTACACACCCACACTTAATCCTGAAGGCACAAAGCCCTGTGATTTGACCAAAGAAATTGTAGTCGCGGCGAGGTTAGTGCAGATGAGAACTTTGGCAGCAGGCAGACGTGAGCAGTGAGACAGTGACATTTTAATACTGACACTGACACCTATCCTGTAAACACTGATATACAACAACGTTGATACAGATGTTCCATACTGATTGCCACCACACTGGATCAACCTCTCCAGAACATAGTCAAAAAGACCTTTTGTCCCCACCTTCCTCCACTCAGCTGATTTTGTACAGCTGAATGCACCTTATGTTTGTGTCATACATTCTACAGTTTATTGTTTTAATTACTCTTTGAACTGATAAACACTACAAGTAATCAAATCTGTCACTGAATTTTCATCACCTTAAACAATCCCATTTTGGATTTTGTACCCTACATATAGGTCATCCCCACAGAATTGATTCTGATAGGGCATGTGCAAGATATATCTGATCTCCCACCCCTCACCCCCTCATAAAAAAATAAACATTCTACCACCTACTTTTTCAATGGTGGCCTGTCGCTTCTCAGGAGGGAGGAGGTCAGTTTTGTTGAGGACCACTATCATTGACTGACAGGTAATCTGACCAATCACCAGGCACTCGGCAGTCTGCGTCTGCATCCCCTTCACCACATCCACCACCAACAGCATCAAGTCGATGATCTGGGCACCTGCAAGAGAAATTACTTCAACAATTTTTTTCGGGGAAAAAAAATCCATATTCACTACAGCCCTTCTCAGTCTCCCCAACAAACCCACACCCCACCCTAATCCAACCTCACTGCCTTCACTTATTTTTTTTCTTTTTCTCCTCTCCCATCTTCAAAAGTTATTCAGGTGCCCAGCTGAAAAAACTACTGACCAGATTCCTCCAGTTCTGTTTGTTGTGTGCCAAGGCCTGTGTCCTTGCAAATGGTCTCCCTATCCATTCTGCAATGTTTTCCCTTCCTTTTTTTCTGTCTTTTGCTCCAATTCCCTCCCCCGACAGTTCTGAGGATTGTTTTAGCATGGCCAATGTAAATTGTTACACAGCCATGCCAACGTAGTTTTTTCCCCCCTCACTGGTGTCAGCAGAACGTTATATGGTCAAATGTGCTGTTTCATGGTTTGACATGTTTATTCATTGGTAATAAGTACAATGTATAGTGGTAGCATCTTATTTCCATTGCCTAGATTCCTCTTCTGAGATTCGCATTGAGTGTCCACAAAAATGTACAATTTATATACATAAAAATCTTCAATCATCTCAGTCACACACACACACACACACACACACACACACACACACCACAATCATTTTCCTTGATGGTTTTGACGTTCACACAAACTGGAAATGGGACTGGGGAGGGGGAAAGGGCGACACTGGCTCTCTGCTGGATGTTTTAATCATGATTTTCAATATGTGCATGTTATCTTTTAATGCATACCTCCAATAATAGTTCTGATGAGAGAAGCATGCCCTGGACAGTCCACCAACGTGTACTGCACATTGGCGCAACCTCCCAAGCCTTCCCTTCGGACCTCTGGAACATCCACTGTGAATGACGAGAATCCCAAGTCCAGGGTTATGCCCCTTTCCTTACTTTGTGGATTCTTGTCGAAAGCAGCAGTACTGGCAGTTGTGCTTAGAGCTTTACAAAGACTTGTTTTGCCACTGTCGACATGGCCTAGCACGCCGATATTGAAATTCAGAGTTCCAGAGGACATGTCAAAGAAAGAATAATATCCTGCTGCAAGTGAAGTTCTAGTTGTCGTCTGCGTTGTAAGCCGTGTGGTCTGCAACAGATGCTATGTTCAACTTTTCAATAGAAGAGTTTGCACGAGGAGATAATCTTCATTCTATTTTCGTTTTCTCTGCAGAAAAAAAATAAATCACGAACAAACAATAATAATAATAATAATAAAACAAAAGAACACTAAAGGTGATTTCTTAAAAATATGATCTTCAGTTTGTTTATTATATATTTTTTTTTCGTGGATGGCTGTCAGAACTCCAACATAGAACAGCATGCAACAATTGTCAACTGACGAAATCAAATCTGACTTACCTCCCCATAAGTCTGATGTCACCTGGCATGTGCTGAAAATAAAAAAAAAAAGAAGAAAAAACTGCGCTGGATTCCCCGTGACGCTGCACTCTCATCCTTCCTTCCCTCACGTCGCTCGCAAGCTTAGTCTAGACAGCCTTTGCCGAAGTTGTTTGTCAAGTGATTTTTTCAGCCATGTGTCTGAGGAATCTCCTCGTCTGCCTGATCGTCTGTTTGAGTGTACCAGGCGGGCAGTTCGAAGTAATGACCTACACCGCAGGGAAGCAGAGCGATTCCACGATCGATCCGGAGGAAATGATGCGACATGGTAAGGTACTGCTGCAAGGAATGCCCAGTGGCCTAGTCTGTTGAAACAGATGCCATTGTATTAATAAGAATAGTATACTTCACCGTTGGCTGCAGCTGAATAGCGTCGTGTCAACTTTTCTTAAAATGGAAAGCATTTCAACGTTCCTGAAACTGAAAGTGGACCAGGATCCGGACAAGATTAAATCCAACTTTAGAAGCCTCCCTTTGTGTTGATCTCGTTGATTCGCGCCCGAAAAACAAATTTTTACAAGGACAACAAAGCCTCATGGCTTCTTAGGCAAATGTGTCCATTCATAGGATATTTTTACATTTTAACTTTGTTAACATGTGTGAGGAATTTTTGTAAGCGTGTTGGGCTAATGCGTGGGTCATGCATCTGCTAAGTCGTAGCTACGAGACTCTCTTCTTAATCAAATTCTCAAATCTTAATCATTAATTCATGTATCCATCAGCTTTTAATGATTTTAAATCACGCGAAGTGTGGTCTCAAAACTCAGCGGATGTGGTCTAGCGTAATGGGGACTAGTCCACACGCAGTGACACCTTGATGAAACTGAAACACCAACAGCTGCTTAATCCAGCACATTGAATCTAGTTGATACTGGAACTGAAAACATTTTTAGCTGTTTGTTTAGATTTTTACTTGTTCAGATTTTGTGAGAGTTTAATCTGTGCTGGGATTATGGGGTGAAAGAATATTCCACAATACATTGATTAAATTAATTTAAAGCTGTGATTAGCAGGGTTTTTCACAACATCACATCTTTCACAACATCACGTCAGGAAATGGGGAAGATGGGGGTGGAGAAGGGCACAATTGACCTGTGACTAATCAACCTGAGGAAGGTATGCTTTATATAGTTTATGAACTCTGATGGGTTACAAATTGGGTTTCAAAATCTGTTGGAGGTGAGCTTTACAACTTGTAAAAGTTTAGAAGTGTATCACAATGTTTTGACATTTTCAATAATTCTGTGAAGATTACATTTGATCAATCGCTATGTTGAAAATTAGTCTGTAAATCTACTTCTAGACCTATGAATGTAGTCAAATGTTACAATATTTAAAATTTTAATCAGCTAAGAATATCAAACTATAATTGATAAACATTTCAAGACTTGGACTATCTTTTGTAATTTGATTACAACACTCACACACACACACACACACACACACACACACACACACACACACACACACACACACACATGCATGCATGCATATATACACACATGCATGCACGCATACACACATGTAGACAAACACACCTGTACATGGAAGTAAGAAACTCCTGTTTTCACAAATATATTGCTTAAAATCTCAGTGTAATTACAAAATATAGACTGTCCTGATGTGAATGGAGAATTTTTTTTTTTTTTTTAAACAGTTTTGCATCATTTACTATTGTGAATCTTTTTACCATTTGAAACTACTGGGAATGACTGCTCAAAAGATGTCATGAGTCAGGTGAACAATGAAGACATGAAGAATAATTTATTAAGCATGAAGTATGAATCATAAACATAAGCACACATACACACGCACGCGCGCGCACACACACACACACACACACACACACACACACACACACACACACACGCACGCATAGACACACACACACACACACACACACCACACGTATACACACATGTGCACACAAAACACACACACACACACACACACACACACACACACACACACACACACACACACACACACAAAACACATACACACAACACACACACAGAGTCACACACACATATACAGTCACACACACACACACACACACACACTTGCATGTGCATAAGTAAGCAAGCACATTGTGTGCAGAGTTATAAAAACTTTCCACACATATAGAAAAGCTTGGTTGATAGATCATGGGTAAAACATTCCACACATATAGAAAAGCTTGGTTGATAGATCATGAGACTTGTGATCTAGATGATCCTGGGATTGCAGGTTCAAATTTTCAGAGACAGGGAGATTTTTTCCCATGGAGTTAAGATTGGGTCTGACTCCGTTTTCTGAAAAGTCATTTAAGATTTTAAAAATCAAGTTCAATAAGTTACATTTTGTACACAATCATAAAATTCCATCACCAACTATTGGAAGAGGCCAGTTTGGCTGTTGATATAGTTGACAAGTAGACACACAGGATGCACCCACTGTGAAAAGTGGATGACAAGTATGCACACAGCATGCACTGTATGTATGTAAAAGAAAAAAAAATTGAAAGAAAGAGGGAAAAACTGATTGACAATGACATGGGGAAATAACAGAATGTAGCACCAGTGGATAGCTCTTCAGTTGGCTCTACCCGTGTACACAGCCTGTCTTATAAACAAGAATGTGGACTGTAAAGTGCTTAGAGCTTGGTCTCTGTCTGAGAACATATGCTATGTACTAATTTCTATAAGTAGTCTAATAGTAAAGATGCTTATTAGTAGTAATATGAACTCTGTTCAGTGTCGCCAGTGTAATACACTTGTCATTTCCCCGCACTGTCCACCAAGATCCAAAGGGATGAAACTGAAAAAAAAATGTGTATTCTTTATTATTTGCTGTTTCTGGTGTTGTATTGGTGGGATCAGGAATTTGTACAGATTGAACAGGAAAAATGCCTTTGAAGGCACTAAAATTCAGTTCCATGGAAACATGCTTTGGATAGGGCTATGTTGACGACTGGAACAGACTTTTTTTTCAAGTTTGAAAGTGAGGTGGCTGCAGGCGGACATTGAAACAAATTTCAGAAACAATTTATAAGTCTGCCAAACAACAAGGACAAACAAATTACAAGACAAAACACGACGCGTTTCAACCACTTAGGTCTACTTCAGGCAAGATAAACAACATTCTGGACAATGAAAACGAAGAACAAGCAGTCATTTATCTTCTCAAATTCAGCAGAAAATGGGCATTGAATCATTGAGATGCTCATTCTTCGTTTTCATTGTCCTGAATGTTGTTTACCTTGCCTGAAGAAGATCTGTTCTAAGAGGTCAAAACGCGTCATGTTTTGTCTTGTAATTCGTTTGCCCTGTCATTTGGCAGACTCACAAATGATTCTTTTTTTTTTTTTACTTTTTCCTATAATTTGTGGAAAGAATATACCTTTCATAAGTGTAGCAGAGTGCAGTTGTGGGACTCTTTGAACATCTGTTTAAAACAACAACAACAAAAAAAACATGTTGTTTACAACTTTAAAAGGAGAATGAGAAACACTTTTGTTCAGTTATAAAACAAATTGGATACAAGTTTGACATTTGAAAACTTTATGGCAAAATGGTATATATCATACCTAAGTGTTTTTAGTTATTTTATGGTGGGCAATCACGTAACAATCTAATAACCAGATCATACCCATATAAATATGTAAATATTTTTCATTTTGTGAGCTTTGTGTGTGTGTGTGTGTGTGTGTGTGTGTGTGTGTGTGTGTGTGTGTGTGTGGAGGGAGGAGGGAAGTTCTATGTCATTGTCACGTCAGAAACAATTATACAATTGCAAATGATTCAACAAATAGCCCATCTAAAAATTACTGAATTCATAGTAAGCCCAAGAATATCATTTGAAGTAAACTGTTTTGAGGACACTTGTCACTCTAAAGCTTACACAGTTACATCAATAGTATTATTCAATGTCTTATGTAAATGTGATATCAAACAAAAATAACAATGACCTTGGACTCGTTTCAAGCCTCATGAACAGTTGAAGAGTTTGGCTTTTAGAGTACTGGTCAACACAGTTTCCAGTATTGTTTTAGGGAACAAATGTTAGAGATAATGACTGAATTATGTAAGTCCACTATGTTTGGTAATAGTAATGTTGCTTATAGCCCAGCCAACCGCAGAGGGCCATATCAGGGCTGTCACCACGTTAAAATCAACTCACAAGTCATCAACAACAAAAAACAAAAACAAAAAAACAAAAAAACCCTTTCACACATCTCTTTAAAATACGTCTTCTAAAAGCGTACCAGAAACTTCGTTAAAAATCTTTCTTCTGTAAAATCTTAGATCAGACTACGTTTCAATAATTTATTGATCAATAGGGTTGTAACTGCTTTATCAGCTAAGGACTTTCACCTTTGCTTCGGTTCAAGTGTCACAGAAAAAAACAATGTCCATTATCACAAAATTTCAGGACCTATTTTTAACACTTACTTAGATTTAGATGCTCCCACGTCTTGCGACGCATGAGGCAGTCAAGGTGCTCCACTGTACACGGTTGTCTTGGCTGCGTTGACAGTAAAGCACTTTGAGCTGTTTTCGTAGCTCATGTGTGTTTTTTTTTTTCACAGGAACAGGGTGCTAGCCTGAAGCCAGACCTTGTAGTTATTTAAAGAGACTGAAGAAGGCAATCGTCTCTAAAAGACTTTTAAGAGGGTTTGTGTATTTAACTTAGAACAGTAGAAGGCAGCTGCATCTGACTCCCATAGATATACATGTATGACCTAAACTCTGGACACAGATGAAGGGCCAAAGGATGGGTGGGATACAGGGAAAGGGAGAGAGAGCCATGGTGTAGATCTTGTTGGCATGATTAAGCGCCACCATTATCTCCTCATGGGATGAATTTTGACTGTTTTCTCAGATAGTCTGCCGTCTTCAGTGAGGTACTTTCAGCACTGTAATGCCTAAAGCCATGACTTCATCATAAACAAAACAAACAAACACACTTAGTCACTAAGTAATGGTTTGAAGTGCTCAAGATGATGAATCCTCTCCATCACACACCCCTTACCCCCCGCCAGCCTTGCTTCTATATTCCATCCTTTCCTCGAAAGCTAGCTGCCTCTTCTATTCCAGTGTAAGGTGACTAGCATAAAGTTGCGGAAAAAAAAGATTTTCTGGGATGATGAAAAAAAAAGAAGGTCAAAGCAGTACTTTGCCATGTTCATGTCTTTAGCTAGAATCTTCCTGCTGCTGTTCATGTCTTTAGCTAGATTCTTTCTGCTGCTGTTCATGTCTTTAGCTAGACTCTTCTTGCTGCTGTTCATGTCTTTAGCTAGATTCTTCCTGCAACTGTTCATGTCTGTAGGTAGATTCTTCATGCTGCTGTTCATGTCTTTAGCTAGATTCTTCCTGCTACTGTTCATGTCTGTAGCTAGACTCTTCCTGCTGCTGTTCATGTCTTTAGCTAGATTCTTCCTACTATGTTCATGTCTTCCTGCTACTGTTCATGTCTGTAGCCAGATTCTTCCTGCAACTGTTCATGCCTTTATAGCTAGATTCTTCCTGCAACTGTTCATGCCTTTATAGCTAGATTCTTCCTGCAACTGTTCATGTCTGTAGCTAGATTCTTCCTGCTACTGTTCATGCCTTTATAGCTAGATTCTTCCTGCAACTGTTCATGTCTGTAGCTAGATTCTTCTGCTATGTTCATGCCTTTATAGCTAGATTCTTCTGCTGCTGTTTATTTCTTTAGCTAGATTCTTCCTGTACACACACACACACACACACACACACACACACACACACACACACACACACACACACACACATCACACATACAAACATACAAACACACATGTGCGCATGCACGCACGCACATGCACGTGCAACACACACACATACACATACACACACACACACAGACACCACCCACACACACACACACACACACACACACACACACACACACACACACACACACACACACACACACACACAAAACTGTGCGAGGACATAGACTCACTTGTTTACTTAAGTAAGTCAAAAACTGATGTTTGATGTTTATATTGTGAGTGCTTCATCATTTGGCAGGAAGCTGGATTTTTTTCTTTGTTTGTGTATTTTTTCGTTATTGATTTTCTTTTCTGTTCAGTTTAGCTATTTGGGGGTTCTGCTTTGTTTCCACCCCACCCCCACCCCTCCTCTGAACTGCAGAGTTTGTTGATCGTTACTGACACTGCAAGATATAGGCGCATCAGAACATAACAGATGCTACATTTTCTCGATTTGCTTTGAAGTAGTCCCATATGTATGGAGTTGATCATCTGAAGTGGCAATTGAAGGAAATTGTCATGAAGTTGAAAGCTAAGTGTTTGCTGAAGCTCTCTGCATTAATGCATTAGGCCTACTGACAGGAATCCACAGCGTCCATGTCCCAGACTTCAAGGTCTGGCAAACAAAGATAAGAGGCCAAGTCCCCAAGGTTCACGTGTAAACGAATTGCACAGAAGCCAATTGCCTAGTCCAGGAGAGTGTTCCGGTTACGGACGTCTTTCTGTATGGTTGCTAGAAGGATTGAGGGGATTGTGTGTGAGTGTATGTGTGTGTGTGTGTGTGTGTGTGTGTGTGTGTGTGTGTGTGTGTGTTGTTAGTGAGAGAGACTCTGTGTGTATGTGTGTGTGTGTGTATGTGTGTGTGTGACTGCGTGTGACGGTGTTTGTGAGAGAGACTCTGTGTGTGTTGGTGTGTGTGTATGTACGTGTGTGTGCATCTGCGTGTGACGGTGTTTGTGAGAGAGACTCTGTGTGTGTTGGTGTGTGTGTATGTACGTGTGTGTGCATGTGTGTGTGTATTAATAGTACAGAAATACTTATGCTGCATTCATCGAATACATGGTATTCCTTATTCCTGACATGGCTGAGCCACTATTGAGCATCATCATTGTAATGGGTAGATCTATAAAACTTTACAGCCTTGCAAGGTTATAATTGATATAATTCATACACCTTGTATGTCCTGAGAAAATGGCAACATTAAAATTTACCTTGCACACACACACACACACACACACACACACACACACACACACACACACACACACACACACACACAAAGATTTCAAAGATTTTCAAAGATTTTAATCCTGCGACCCCTTTTGGGGCATGGAAGACTTGAAACAAATCAAACAAATAGAAATGAAACAAATCAAAATTTTCCATATAATTAACGTACTGAATGTAATGTTACACAACTTTACTAAGTTTCAAAAACTTCGCTAAGTTTAGCAACACTTTTTTACTACCACAAAGCAAACGACAATAGTTAAATACGAACTTTGTATATGTAAATTTTCTAGGTATAAACTTATTTCTAATGTCGCTATATTTGTTACATTTCATTACAAAATGAAATTCATCACCAAGGTCATTCTGGTCACAGTCCCGACAGAATCGTTCATCATGAGGTATTCCAAATCGTCTGCCAATTTCTATCATGAGTTTATGATTGCCACAGCGAAACCGAATCAGTGGGCATATATAAACATCAGGTAACATTTTAATATATTTTTCACGGCGAAACTCTGTTTTAAAATTTCTGTAAAATAAACACTTATTTCTAGATTCTAAAGCATCATTCCATGCATGTTTGTAAATTTCTTCTAATGAATTACGAACATTTCTACAGAGACTGTGAACAGACGAAAACTTTTGTGTCTCCCACACAGTCGAATCCTGTTTCTATTAGGACATCCTGTATACACATCAACCACCTGGATGTAAAACCCTGATTTCTGTATAAATCATATAATACCTGATACAATCTAGATGAATATTTGTTTGTGGAGAAAGTAAGGATGACCAGAATTTTATCATTCGTGCATGTACTTGAACTGACACATGATACATTCCTTGTTCTCCATATATCAATTCTTTTTTGGTAGAACGATTCAAATGAAAAAGATGCTTAAAGAATTTAAGCTGAAAACTTTCCATTAGCTTTAAATCACTATATCCCCAAACTTCACAGCCATATAAAAGCACAGGCAGTACCATTGACTGGTATAAGTCCAGTACAATGTTTATAGGCAAATCTTGAAATCTTGCCATCTTTAATAAAGAAAACATTGCACATTGCGCTTGGTCATACAAATGCTTCTTACATTTATAAAAATTTCCTGTTCTGCTAAAGATTATACCTAAATATTTGAAAGTGTGTACTATTTCTATACACTGGTTTTTGAATTTTAGTTTTTTTCTTGGGTTATCGCGTCCATTAAACAGCCCTGATGTGGCCCCTTGCGGTCGGCTGGGCTATAAGCAACATTATCTTATCCTACCTTGCGTCCATTAAAGACTACACCCTTTGTTTTTGCTACATTAACATTAAGCTTCCATGTACTACAATACTCGTTTAATACATCAAGAGCATGCTGTAAACCACAAAACGAATCTGCAATAATAACAATATCATCAGCATACAAAAGTAAAAGTAAACTAATGTAACTTAGTAAATCTGAGTCAGGAAGATTTAAATCAATATTTAAGAAAGCACAGTTACAATCTGTGAGATACAGTTCAAGATCATTCAAATACAAAGAAAATAGCAAAGGTGAAAGATTTTCACCTTGACGAACACCTCTAAAACTGCCAAAATATTCAGATTGACTTCCATTTATAAATATACAAGATTTTATCTGCTGATACATATTCGTGATTACTTGCAAAATCTTTCCGTTTACACCTTCTTTGATAAGCTTTTGCCATAAGCCCTGCCTCCAAATTGAATCAAACGCTTTTGTGAAATCAACAAAAACACAAAACAATTGCTTTTTACGACTATTGAAAATACCAATTAAGCTTTTTAAAACAAATATATGATCTGTCATAGAATGACTTCGTCGAAAACCAGCTTGATTTTCCGAAAGTGTGTTGTTATTCTTGATAAAATTTGTCAAACGGTTATTCAAAATTGTTGTGAACAGTTTTCCAACACAACTCAAAAGTGTTATACCTCTATAATTGTTACAGTCCAATTTACTACCTTTTCCTTTGTATATTGGCAGAATAAGTCCAGTCAATCATTCTTCTGGTATGATCCCTGTATCAAGAACTTTATTGAAAAGTTTACAATAACTTGTTTTGAGAACTGGGATGCTTTGTTTTATATATTCATTTCGTATTTTATCTATCCCACAAGCCTTTCCATTCTTAAGTTGCTGTACAGCTTTTTCAACGTCTTCGTCACTTATTGGTGCATTTAGAAATTCAAGATCATATTGCAAGTCACAGTCAAAATCACTTTCATTCTCAACACTATCTGGTTGTACATTCAGTGATTTAAAATGTAAGAAAAGATCATCCATACTAACAGGGCATTCATTTCTCTTTTTGATTTTGATGTTTTCCCAATATTCTCTTGGTCTATTAGCTTTTAGATTACGAATCTTCTTATGCCAGTGTTTTGTGTAAACTCTATACGATTTTCTGAGAACTTTTTTGTATTCTTTACTGCAAATTTCAACCTCTCTACGGTTGGGACTAGAATCATTTAATTTAGTTCTATGTTTGGCTGTAAAATACTTTTTTCTATGTTCCCTGCATGTGGCATCAAACCACGGCTTATTTTCATGGCTTTTGTCTAACTTTTGCTTTGTACCTTTTGACACATTTTTTACTTCTCCTAGAGTGTCTTTAGCTGTTTCTAACAGAATTTGTGATAACAATGTATAGGCATTGGCAACAGAAGCATTTTCATTGTCAAGTATATTGTTTAATACCTCTATGTTTTTAGTAAGTTTTCTTTAAACATCTCACCTTTAGATGGATCCCACTGCTTAATGTTTGTATAAAAACAAAGATCTTCCTGTTTCTGGACATCTTACACTTCTATTATTTTCATTGGAGTTTGAACTTTGATTGTTTGATCTTCTCCACGAAATGCTGAGAGATACAAGAATTGGATTGTGAACATCTGAAAGCATGGCGTCAAAGGGATCAACACTAAAGTCAGCAATATGTGTGAACAAATATAGTGAACCCAACATATAATCAATCACAGTACATCCACTACTAGTGCATCGACCAATACCTGCGTCTCTGCCAACTCTCCCATTAAACATAAACAAATTCTGTGATTTGCAAAAATCAGTAAGTCGATAACCATAGTTATTAGGTCGACGTACATCCTGTGAACATCTCGCAATAGGGATATCAAAATCTTCAATACACAAGTGAAAACCATCAGCAATAATGTCATTGATATTTGTATCAAGCTTCAGAAAATCAGGCAAACATTTAGTATAAGCATTAAAATCTCCCATAAGAAGTACATGGCAGTTAGAATCATGACGTGTAAGACTAGATTCCAAATCATCAAAACAGTTCACTCAACCATAAGCAGTTCCCTCTGGGGGAATATAAACTGAACCGACGAGCAGATCTTTATCATAACCTGTCAACAGTTTGTTGATTTTCAACCACAAAACACAGTCACTATCACCATTGGCTTCAGGTTCCAGTACCTGAATAAATCTTCATATATTTTTTTATAGGCACACACACAAACACACACACACACACACACACACACACACATATGTATACACACATGTGCATACATGCATGTACACACGCACACACGCACGCACCCACTCACACGCACGCACGCACGCGGGCACGCACGCGTGCACGCACACACACACACACACACACACACACACACACACACACACACACACACACACACACACACACAGTGAGATAGACAGCAGAAAGAGAATGATTACGTAGACTTGCTTTGTTTACAGTGATACGCACATGAGCTAAAAGTGGCTGGACTTTCTCAGATGTAAACTATTTAAAAACTTTCAAGTCTCTTCTGTTCTGTATGTCTGTCCGTCTCTGCCTCACCTCTCTAGAGCTCTTGTGTTTTGTTGCTGTGTGTCTGCGTCTCTCTCTCTCTCTCTCTCTCTCTCTGCCTCCCTCCCTCTCCCTCCCCTCTTCTCCATTCTCTTCCTGAAACCCCTTCTCTCTCTCTGCTTTTTTTTTTTTTTTTTTTTGCCTGTTCAATTTCTTGGTATAAAAACAGTTAATATACAGTTCATTTTAGTTTTCTTTTTATTAATTTTTAATTCAATTCACTTCCAAGTTCTTTGTGTGTTTTGGAGCTGGTTTCATCCAGTAAAAGCAAAATGCTCCAAATGGAAAAAGAAATCATGTCATTGTATTGATTATGTTTGCGTAAAGATGATGAATCTATAGATCAAAATCAGTCACTATATCAGTTATTTGAGCTGAGTGCACACTGCAGACTTAAAAATTCATTGTAAGGAGTAAAGATAGCCAAAACAAACTACAATTTAACATTTACTGTCATAATTAAGGAGGTGGTGGTTGTTGTTGTTTTATGTGTGTGTGTGGTGTGTGTGTGTGTGTGTGTGTGTGTGTGTGTGTGTGTGTGTGTGTGTGTGTGTGTGTGTGTGTGTTGTTTTGCTTGTTTGTTTTTGTTTTTGTAATTTGTTTGGTTTGGTTTTGAATAGAATGTGTTGGAGAGCCTTAAGTGGAAAGGTGGGTTGTCAGTTATATATGGTCCACAGCTGAAATAAGTTCATTGGTTTAACTCTGATCAAGCAAATGATGTGCAGTTGAAGTGTGAAATTAATTAAGAAACTGGCATTCATTATGTGTGGAATTGAAGATTACTTATAACTTGCCTGATTTGAGTTGGTATATCACATGCTGTCACTAATGATTTGTAAACAGTTGAGTCAGGTTTTTATGCCATCTGCACATTTTGTTTGTTTGTTTTTTTTGACAGTATGAAATTAACATGTAGTTTGAGGCAAAATGAACAAAAATGCTTCCAGTTTCAGTCTGCATGTTATCCACCTTCTTCCGACACAAGTATTGTTGTGGTGAAAATTGATACCATTATCCATCTTCTTCCGACACAAGTATTGTTGTGGTGAAAATTGATACCATTATCCATCTTCTTCCGACACAAGTATTGTTGTGGTGAAAATTGATACCATTATCCATCTTCTTCCGACACAAGTATTGTGGTGAAAATTGATACCATTATCCATCTTCTTCCGACACAAGTATTGTTGTGGTGAAAATTGATACCATTATCCATCTTCTTCCGACACAAGTATTGTTGTGGTGAAAATTGATACCATTATCCATCTTCTTCCGACACAAGTATTGTTGTGGTGAAAATTGAACCATTATCCATCTTCTTCTGACACAAGTATTGTTGTGGTGAAAATTGATACCATTATCCATCTTCTTCCGACACAAGTATTGTTAAGGTGAAAATTGATACCATTATCCATCTTCTTCCGACACAAGTATTGTTGTGGTGAAAATTGATACCAAACCCACAAACACCCAGTGCATGTTGACTACTGGTAAATTTTTATGTGAATTTGCGTATTTGACATCCAGCTTTGAATAACAATGAAATAATTCGAGTGAAGCAGTTGAGTAATTTATACTTTTATCATTTGTGACTAGTGAAGATTGCAGATTTTTATTTTCATCTTAACATCAGAATATTGTGATAGTGTTCTAAACTTAATTTTCAAGTGAACGCATTATAATCAATGGATTTTTTTTTCTTTCGTGAATGAACTCAAATGAATGAGTCAAAGTGTGTGTCTTTAAATGTTCAGACTGTGATGCTTGCTAGCTTGCTTTGAGCATCAGGGAGCATGTTGAAAGAGAAGTGGGAAAATGAAACTCAAAATTTCTTGTGAATTAGATATGAATACAATGATTGCTTCACTGCTCACATTTTTTTTTTTATTGTTGTTGTTGAATAAGAGTTACCATTGCTGATTGCTTCACTGGTAATTTTCATTGTTGAATAAGGCAGTACAGCAAATTTTGAACAGTTTTGATTTTTATGGTCATCTCGGATAATATTTAGGGCGAGGTGGAGAAATCACCAAAGCACTGGCTTTCAGAGTGCCTGGAGGCTGTTCTATGGTCCATGCAGACTGCGGCTGAAAGGGCAGTTGTCAGTCATCCCCTGCTGTTATCATTGAGCAAGACAACAGCATTGGGCCACACTCTGTGATGTGAAGTTCTATATGCACAGACTGGACTGTGCTGTCTGGCTGTAAGGCTGTGGCCCACAGCACTGTTAAAAAAAAAACAAAAAAACAAAAAAACAACAACAAAAAAACCCTGGTCTTTCTCTGTGTGTGTGGTGTCAGCACCAGACAGCTGAAGTGGTGGTCCCTCTGTGTGTGGTCTGTGACATGCATACAAACAACCAGACTGGTCTTATCTTACTGTGTGTGGTGTGTATCATAGCCAGCTAGACTGGTCTTAGTCTGTGTGCATACATGGTGTGTGCACAGACAACTGGACTGATTTTATTCTGTGTGTGTGTGTGTGTGTACTGTGTGTATGGTGTGTGCACAAACAACTTGACCGATTTTATTCTCTGTGGTGTGTGTGTGTGTGTGTGTGTGTGTATGGTGTGCACACAAACAACCTGACCAATTTTATTCTGTATGTGTGTGTGTGTGTTTGGTGTGCGCAGAGACAACCCAACCAACATTGTTATTCTGTGTGTGTGTGTGTGTGTGTGTGTGTTGTGTGTGTGTGTGTGTGTGTACTGTGTGCATGGTGTTTGCACAGACAACTGAACTGATTTTACTGTGTGAGTTTGTGTATGTGTGTGTGTGTGTGTGCTCAGATAACTAAACAGATCTTACTCTCTGTGTGTGTTTGTGTGCGTAGCATATGCAAAGACAATCTTGGAATCTTTAGCTAGTACACTGGAACATTTTCAACTCTTACTGATAGGTGTAGCATTCATACTTAGGCGTTAGGCAATCCAGCTAATCAGACTGTAAGCATGCCCAAATTCAATGGAAAAATGCAAGTGATGGTGCAGGTGCATAATGGATTCGCTGTGACACTGTAATCGTGGTCTTGTACCCCCTGCACTCTAACTCGATCAGCATATTGGATGTTCTGTTTATAATGCATGATATTCATAAATAAAAGTGCCCTATATTTATCACCCTTTTTGGTTATCATTGTTTTGAGACATTATTTGTCTTTGTTTTTTATGTCAATTCATCATATTCCATTTCCGGTCGGCCACCATCTCTCTGTCTGCAAGGCATGCAGTTGAATGATTAAGTGATGCTGTCTCTAAATGAATCAGTCCAGAGGCACACACACACACACACACGCACATGCATGCACACGCACACACACACACGCACACACACTCACACACACACATACACACACACACACACACACACACACACACACACAGTGCACGCACACACAGACAAACACACACACACACAAACACACACATACATACATAAACACACACACACAGTGACACACACACACTTATTAATTAAGCATTTGAGAACAGCTCTAGCTATGGTTCATGCTCTCACGCATTCAGTTTCCCCAAAATGCACTGCAGACATGTACCACTTTGATGAGAGTGTTGTCAACAAACGGATTTTGATGAGAGTGTTGTCAATGAACCATTTTAATGACCTGTTCAAGTTATTGATTCTTTCAAACCTGCAGTGGATATGTACAGGCACCAAAACATCATATATATACGGGATACCAAACTAGTGCAATGATGTAACACTCTTTTCCGTATAGTCACAAAGCAATCTGTTGCCTCCTTCTCAGCTGCTATAGAGGGTGAGAAGATTGTGTGGAGGGGGGGGGGGCGGGGGGGGGTAGTCTCTGAGCCGAGCCTGAGTCAGCTGAACAAAGTGCTGTCCCCTGTGGTCAGCTTGCTGGTGGGGCAGAATGAAATATGTGATGACATACCAGGATGAAAATTGTACGAAAAACATCATTCTGTCAGTCAGTGGGTAATGAGAAAGCTGGTTTGATTGTGATGTTCAAAGAGAGTATATATTTGTTGTCCACTTAGAAAGCCAAATTAAAAATCAAATGGGGACATTAAGTACTGAGCATGGAGATTTTGATCATGGTACAGGTGAAGAAGTGAGTCATTCAAAGCTTGGAGAGTTTTGTTTTGTTTTTTTCTTTCTGGAACAGCATTCCAGCAGTTTGGGGTTTTTTTCTTCTTCTTTCTTTCTTGTTTTATCCCTTTTATAAGTTGATGAATTAGTCATGTGTTGGCAATACTTGTTCACTTGAAAAATGAAAGAAGAGTCTGAGTGTGTGAGTAGTTGAGCAGGTTCTCCTGTCTTTTCCAGCCAAAGTGGTCCTCCACCCACCAGAGAACCTGACCTTCTTCCTGGTGACTTCTACGGAAGCTGTGATTGGCTGGCTGCCTCCTGACGTCTACAGCAAGTATGATGTGGACACCAGCCTGATCGATCCCCTGTTCAACGCCACCATGATATGGTTGAACCACACCTATCCGTCCCAAGCCTCAGAACCGGGCGACAAAACGGTCACAGAATCCCAGTCTGATTCCAACCAGACTGACTCTTCGACGGAGAACCCAAACAGGTCCGTTCTCCAGACTCCATCCACAGTGCCATCCGAAGAGGGGAGAGGGGAGAGAATCTGCAGATCGTTGGAGTTTTTCGCTAACTACACTGTGGGTGTGAACGAATCCAAGGTGGCTCTGAAGGATTACATTCCGCATCTGATTACTCTAAAGGATGTGTTTGTGCCCAAGAACGTCACGGCCGACACCGTCAACAAAGACATCGTCCCCTTCGCCCAAGGATGCGTAAAAGAATACAGGGTGTTCTTCTACGACAATCAAACAGGTTGGATAAGCTTTTCTTTCTTCATTTTGTTGTCTGTGCTGTTTTGTTTGGGGTAGGAGTTGTAAGTTTTGTATGATGTTGTTTTGTAATAATATCCTGGACCTGAATTCACTTCTGCAGTGAAAGACACATACACCCCACTGACCCACCCCCACCCAAAAAAAAAGAAAGAAAAACATTTTTCACAAATTTTGTGTGAAGGTCATGTAGATCTATTAGAACTTTTGTTATTACTCTACTACAATCCTGGCTGTTCACATCCAAAGTTTTTGCCCAGATGTACGCATTACAAATCGGCTCTGCCTATTGCTAAACATTTGTTTTGGACTCCATTTGTTTTTTTTTCTACTTTTAAACCTCAGTTTTTGAGTTTTTCATGTTTTTGAGCGATGATTATGCAACAATATTAGAATTGGTGGTGAATGTGTTTGTTTAGTAAACTGTTCCATTATCATCAGAAAGTATGTTTTTCAATGTGATAATTTCACACACACACACACACACACACACACACACACACACACACACACCACACACACACACAATGGTGATGAAAAAAACAAGGGAAAGAACTGTGCACAGGAAGTTCATCCAAAGGCAGCATCTCACCCACATCTTACAACACTGCCTGTCAGGCAATTTTTGTTTTTTCCTGTCGTCCTACCCCATTTTCCCGTTGTTGCCCATGAGTTTGACAGCCCTGGAAAGACCCTGTGGGGTTGGTTTGGCTGTAAATTTTTTTTTTTTTTTTGCTGTCCCATCTTCTGAGCCATTTCAGTGGCATTGCACCCGCGCCGCTCATTCCGACCCCTCAGCCACAGCCTGACCCATCCCGCCGCTGCCCCAGCAGCAGCAATCCACAGGGAGCCGTCAAAGTCAAGTCAGCAAGAGGCAACCCACCGGAGGAGACACTGCACTGCTGCCGAGTCACTTCGGTGGTGTTCAGTGGTGCCTGTTCCGATCCGACAAACGCAGGATACCACCTGCTAAGCCCCATACTAATGACAATAATGGCTTAGTCACGGAGCTGGCATGAGTGAGCTCTCCCTCTGGAGGGCCCACCATGTCTATCCAATGACTGGCTTCGCTGTAAATCTGCAATGATAACCCTCAACACCTTGCTCCTAGTCCTCACTTTTTCAGTTTTGACATTTGAAAACTGCTAGAAAATTGTTTTTTACCTCATCCTCCACAGGGGCTTCTGCTTTTCAGGCTCAAAAATCACAGACCAAGCATGCATGCAAGTCGAAGTTTGAAAATTGCCTTTCAGACCTGGTGAAATTTTCATGCTGTACAGTTCAGGCCTGGGATACATTCAGGCCTGGGATACATTCGCTGTGGATTGTCATCAGTGTCAAGCTGTACAGTTCAGGCCTGGGGTACATTCGCTGTGGATTGTCATCAATGTCAAGCTGTACAGTTCAGGCCTGGGATACATGCTGTGGATTGTCATCAGTGTCAAGCTGTACAGTTCAGGCCTGGGATACATGCTGTGGATTGTCATCAGTGTCAAGCTGTACAGTTCAGGCCTGGGGTACATTCGCTGTGGATTGTCATCAGTGTCAAGCTGTACAGTTCAGGCCTGGGGTACATTCGCTGTGGATTGTCATCATTGTCAAGCTGTATAGTTCAGGCCTGGGTACATTCGCTGTGGATTGTCATCATTGTCAAGCTGTACAG
>CM065746.1:6417804-6422804 GCA_033310375.1 Conus canariensis
GGGGGGGGTCACACCACGTACATGTATATAACACTTACCCTGGTGCATTATACACAGACATGCCAAGTTATACTATACATTCCCACCTCACCGACAAAGGCAAGCACAGACACAGTTCTATATATAGATGCATATGTCAACCCCCCCCCCTCCCCCCCCCCCCCCCCTTGCGTGCGCTTTGAATTAGAATTATAATTTTATCTGGTTTTTCTGTAATATACGCTTTGGGCTCTCACGAGGTAAAGCGCTCTATAAATATCCTTTTACATTACATTTTACATTACACACACATGTACACACACACACACACACACACACACACACACACACACACACACACACACACACACAGGGCAACCCTAAACACATGCATGCACACACATGCACACACACACACACACACACACACACACACACACACACACACACACACAACACACACACATGGAGGCAACCCCAAACACATGTACATGTGTACACACACACACAAGCATGTATGCACATGAGCACATACACACACGCATATAAATGCAAAGGAAAGAGAAAGAAAATGAGAGAGAGAGAGTTGTCTCAGAAGGTTTGGCTACAATTTTTATGGAATCTTATAGATCTATGTATTTCTGCAAGAAATGCATCCAGCTCAGAGAAGAGAAAAACAACAAAACTCTTCCAAACCACCTTGTCAGGTCAACATCCAGTTGGTGACTGTTACTGGTAGCCAGTTTCTTTCAGTACATTCTTTTTAATGGACATTTTGCCAGCTATGGCCATGCAGTTTTTTCACTCAGTGATGCATTTAATACAAAGACCACATTATCAACTTAGAGGTCCAGAGCAGAGTAAGGCAAGCCATCGGACCATATGAAGACCTGTTGTCCAAAAAAAGGAAAGTGAGATAGTATGGTCATGTATCAAGATCAACAGGACTTGCCAAAACCATTCTGCGAGGAACAGTGCGAGGAGGCAGGAGAGGAAGACAGAGAAACAGATGGGAGGACAACATCAGTGCATGGACTGGCCTCACACTCAGCAACTGCCTAACAGCGTCTGAGAACCGGGAGGAGTGGAGGAAGCTGGCTGCGAAGTCTTCTGTGGCGCCTCAATGGTCTTCAAGACTCATGTTCAGCTCTAGGAATGAACATATAGAGAAGGTTGTCTCCTGTTCAGCTCTAGGAATGAACATGTAGAGAAGGTTGTCTCCTGTTCAGCTCTAGGAATGAACATATATAGAGAAGGTTGTCTCCTGTTCAGCTCTAGGAATGAACAGGTAGAGAAGGTTGTCTCCTGTTCAGCTCTAGGAATGAACAGGTAGAGAAGGTTGTCTCCTGTTCAGCTCTAGGAATGAACCTGTAGAGAAGGTTGTCTCCTGTTCAGCTCTAGGAATGAACCTGTAGAGAAGGTTGTCTCCTGTTCAGCTCTAGGAATGAACAGGTAGAGAAGGTTGTCTCCTGTTCAGCTCTAGGAATGAACAGGTAGAGAAGGTTGTTTCAGTAGTGAAAGGAGGAAAGCAGGACAGCAAGCTCCAGTGAAGAGGAATGAAACATGACGTCTAGCCTGAGGTCTTCTGGCATCATAAAAACAAAACTTCAGAGTTTAGGGTATAGCTTGATGCTGTTAAGCACCATTCATGATCATGTGTCTCTTGTGGCTGTTATTTCATTGCCTCTCAAACAATATGATGTCAACCTATGGCTCCATGGCACCCCTTCCCTTGCCTTTTTAAATTTTCAGGTAGTTGATGGGTTATTATTACCTTCTTTTTTTCCTTTTTTGCCATAGGGTGGTAGAAGGAAGTTTGTCATTTACAGAATTTTCCCCGAAGTTGGAGTATGGCTGCCTTAATGGCGGGATAAAAAAATACACACAAAACTCCATTCCCTTTGTTGGGTGGATGGGATTAATCCTTGCCTTGCCTGTCTATACAGGGAGTGTCCGCAGGAGTAACAGAATTGGTTCCTGAATGCTTTAACCTTCATAGTGATTACTTTTAACTACACTCTCCTGAGATCGTGAGTCCCCCAGTACTCATTCATTTCCTTTATACAGTGTTTTTACTGTGTTCACCTCTCATCAGATATTGCCAGTTGTACAAGAGCCTTAGTTCTCAAGAGTTTAAAATTCATCGACAAGGTCGGTCCACCTGGACCCATACTTGGTGCACTACGGTGTCCAAGTGCAGCTTGTTAAAGTACAGGTTTATCAGAACCAGCATCATCAGATGTCTATCACTTGGTCCAGCCAACTTTTAACTTGAAAATAAATAAAATGTTTTTGTACTTCTTGAAACATAACATTGAAAGTAATATATGTGGAAAATTTCAAGGCCATAGCTTAAACAGTTTTTGAGATATTGAGCTTCAAAATATGGTCAAGAATGATGTTTTTCGCATTTTGGCCTCAGAGCTATGTCTGGACCCTCAGATTTTCTGAACTAATCATACATACAAACTGGCAGAGGTTTATTTGTTATATGTATGTAATCAGCCTTTTTTTTCAACTGCTCAATAGTTGTTTATTCCTGAGCTGTGCCTCTTCAAAAATTGCTAAAAAGCTACTTTGTCCACATATCATGTTGTGGCAAACACAGGGTACTATTACTTAACGATCAGGTCAAACATGTCCAAATGATTTAACTGACCAGGCCTTTCCCTTTAATACACAGATGCCAAAGTTTGCAGACATATATATATATATATATAGAGAGAGAGAGAGAGAGAGAGAGAGAGTAAGTCACATGTTTGAAAGATACTTGCAATTTCATGACGTTGTTCTAATGGTTTTAGAGAGTTAAAGACTTTTGTAAAAAAAAAAAAAAAAAAAGAAAATGATCGGGGCTTTGGAGTATCCAGGAAGCACGGTGAAAAGTTAATGTGTCTTGGTTTGTCGTTGCTCTCATGTCTAAATAGTTTCCCAAAGTTTTTATTGTTGTTGTGTCTAGCTGCAAGCGATTATGGTCATCTGTTTATTGTCTTGATTGTTATCTTCTGTCAGTTTGTGAACTTCAACACTTTACAGTTGTAAGGTGTAGTTTGCTTGCTTGTTTGTGTTTGTGGGTTTGTTCGTTTGTGTCATGCAAGTGGTGGGCTTCATTGTGAGTGTTTACAAGAGTGACATCTCACCTCTCAGAAGGTGTATTTCTTTCTTTTTTTTTTTGTTTTTTTTGTTTTTGTTTTAATGACTTGTGAGTTGACTTCAACACGGTGATAGCCCTGATGAGATATGGCCCTTTGCAGTTGGCTGGGCTATAAGCAACATTATCTCTCTCTCCCTCTCAGTGCATCAGCGAGCAAGTCCCGTTTGCTGATTTTAACTTTAGCACACTGATGCGGTGGCCACTGAACTCCATGGATGCATTTATGCGAGGGTATTGCTGAGTATAACTTTAGCACACTGATGCAGTGGCCACTGATGTGACGTCCATGGATGCATGTATGTTAAGGTATAATTTGCGGAGTTAACAGTGGTCTCAGTGAGCGGAGTAGCATCATGCATGAACTGTGGTCTCAGTGAGTGGAGTAGCATCAGGCACGAACTGTGGTGTCAGTGAGGGGAGTAGCATCAGGCATGAACTGTGGTCTCAGTGAGGGGAGTGGCATCAGGCATGAACTGTGGTCTCAGTGAGCGGAGTGGCATCAGGCATGAACTGTGGTCTCAGTGAGGGCAGTAGCATCAGGCATGAACTGTGGTCTCAGTGAGGGCAGTAGCATCAGGCATGAACTGTGGTCTCAGTGAGCGGAGTGGCATCAGGCATGAACTGTGGTCTCAGTGAGTGGAGTACTCCCCGAGTAGCATCAGGCATGAACTGTGGTCTCAGTGAGTGGAGTACTCCCCGAGTAGCATCAGGCATGATCTGTGGTCTCAGTGAGCGGAGTGGCATCAGGCATGAACTGTGGTCTCAGTGAGTGGAGTACTCCCCGAGTAGCATCAGGCATGAACTGTGGTCTCAGTGAGTTGAGTAGCATCAGGCATGAACTGTGGTGTCAGTGAGGGGAGTAGCATCAGGCATGAACTGTGGTCTCAGTGAGCGGAGTAGCATCAGGCATGAACTGTGGTGTCAGTGAGGGGAGTAGCATCAGGCATGAACTGTGGTCTCAGTGAGTTGAGTAGCATCAGGCATGAACTGGGGTCTCAGTGAGTTGAGTAGCATCAGGCATGAACTGGGGTCTCAGTGAGTGGAGTAGCATCAGGCATGAACTGGGGTCTCAGTGAGTGGAGTAGCATCAGACATGAACTGTGGTCTCAGTGAGCGGAGTAGCATCAGGCATGAACTGTGGTCTCAGTGAGCGGAGTAGCATCAGGCACGAACTGTGGTGTCAGTGAGGGGAGTAGCATCAGGCATGAACTGTGGTCTCAGTGAGGGCAGTAGCATCAGGCATGAACTGTGGTCTCAGTGAGGGGAGTAGCATCAGGCATGAACTGTGGTCTCAGTGGAGTTAGCATCAGGCATGAACTGTGGTGTCAGTGAGGGGAGTAGCATCAGGCATGAACTGTGGTCTCAGTGAGCGGAGTAGCATCAGGCATGAACTGTGGTCTCAGTGAGGGGAGTAGCATCAGGCATGAACTGTGGTGTCAGTGAGGGGAGTAGCATCAGGCATGAACTGTGGTCTCAGTGAGGGGAGTAGCATCAGGCATGAACTGTGGTCTCAGTGAGTGGAGTAGCATCAGACATGAACTGTGGTCTCAGTGAGTGGAGTAGCATCAGGCATGAACTGTGGTCTCAGTGAGGGGAGTAGCATCAGGCATGAACTGTGGTCTCAGTGAGGGGAGTAGCATCAGGCATGAACTGTGGTGTCAGTGAGGGGAGTAGCATCAGACATGAACTGTGGTGTCAGTGAGCGGAGTAGCATCATGCATGAACTGTGGTCTCAGTGAGCAGTAGCATCAGGCATGAACTGTGGTGTCAGTGAGGGCAGTAGCATCAGGCATGAACTGGGGTCTCAGTGAGTGGAGTAGCATCAGACATGAACTGTGGTCTCAGTGAGGGGAGTAGCATCAGGCAT
>CM065746.1:6425304-6432804 GCA_033310375.1 Conus canariensis
AAACATTTATTTTAACAATTCATGTATCGTGTATTAACAATATAAATTTTCTAGACTTACATGGTGCTATTTTATAGGGGTTTAACACATAGTTGTAAGGGGGGGGGGGTGTCAAATAAAGGAAGTAAGGATGAAAAAGAAAATCTCCGTCCCTTCCCTGTTCTCTCTCCCTGTTTAATATTGCATATAGTTTTCTATTCATTTGAAATATTCATTTGGGGCATGGAGGGGTCAGTTGTTGGTGGGGGGGAGGGGGGGGGGGTGATGGTGTTTTTGTGTGTTCGTTATATGTTTAGTGGATATTTGCATGATTATTTTTTTTTTAACTTTGCCTTATCTTCTTGCCTTCTCAAGCATATTCTTTACCCCACTCCCCACCCCCACCCACCCTGGTTACCCGCCTACATCGAGGTATGTCGTATTGGGAGTTTGATTCCCAGTTTCAGCACTCTTCTCTCTCTGTGTCTCTGTCTGTCTCTCTGTGACTGTCTCACACACTCTCTCTCTCTCTCTGTGTCTCTGTCTGTCTCTCTGTGACTGTCTCACACTCTCTCTCTCTGTCTCTGTGTCTCTGTCTGTCTCTCTGTGACTGTCTCTGTCTCTCTCTCTCTCTCTCTGTCTCTCTCTCCACTCCAAATGAATAGTAGTGATCTACAGACAATAGAAACTTATCTGCAAGAAAGTCTAAACGACGTGTCAGACTGGTGTCATTCAAACTCAATGGTCATAAACCCAACCAAAACCAAATCTATGATTATACTTAGCTACTGGCCAAAAGCACCAATTGACTCTTCTTTGCCTAAAACTTCAGTTAAATGGTACTTCTGTCAAACAGGTAGATGAGCATCATGTTTTAGGGGTAACAATAGATAAAGAATTGAAATGGCAATCTCATCTCAATAGCGTATGCAGTGTAGTCTCAAAAACCTTTTCCTGTTATCTCAGTTAAAGCCCTATGTCAACGGTACTATGCTTAAACATTTCTTCAGTGCACACATAATGTCACGTATCAGTTACGCTTCAACAGTGTGGGACGATGTCCCCAAAAAAGGCTGAATTCTCTCCATAGACGTACATCAAAACTACTCCATCCAGCTGTACCTCTAACAACAGACAAAAAAAAAAAAAAAGCGCTGAACATACTTCCTCTGAGTAAGCAATTGGAGTTCAACAAGGCATCATTTATGTTTACAATCTTGACAGATACTATGCCATGTTATATCAAAGCCCTTTTTACAAGATCGAACAGCTTTTCTGGCTCGACGAAATTCCTTCTTCCCTACCCACACGTTGATCAATACTAAACAAGCCTAGCTTACTCTGGACCATGTGTCTGGAACTCACTTCCACCGAATCTACAAAATACGAATACTTTAAAACTTTTCAAGAAACATTTCCATAAACATTTTATGTCTCAGTAACTTGATCATTTGATTAAAATGATTATCATCCATTCGCAAAGTCTTCTGTGAGCCATACTTTGATTACATCGTCTAAACATATAACCTACTTCGTTAAATCACTCATCCCCACTCCCACTCCGTCTACCATCCCACTTCTCCTCCCCCTACCTACCATTCTTCCCCCCTACCCTCCTCCTACTCTGTCACTGTAGTTTCGTTTGTTTATTTGTGAGTTTCCTTCTGTTTCACCGCCCACCATGTCATTATTACTGTTATGAATAGTCTGCTTATCATTGTAGAATTAGATTACAGTGTTGCTATGTTGAATTGTCAGTATGAATAATATGTGTTGAAATAATGTATGCATGACAAGTACAGATTGTAAGACTAGGCTTTGGCCTAAAATCTTCATTCTTGCATATTAAAGATCAATCAGTCAATCAATCAATCATTCTCCCGCTCCCCCCCCCCCCCCCCCCCCCCCCCTTCTCTTTCTCTCTCTTTTGTTTGATTGACTATTATTGTTAAATGAATGCACATTTGCTGAGACTGGTGTGTGAATCTAGTTTTAGGTCGTTATGTATTTTCAGGTTGTTTTGTTTTGTTTTGTTTGTGTGTGTGTGTGTGTGTGTGTGTGTGTGTGTGTGTGTGTGTGTGTGTGTGTGTGTGTTTATACGTCATGTATTTTGGAGCCACTTGAAAAGTTGAAGTACATGATTGGTTTTCCTCTGCAGCAGTAGTTCTAAAATGCGAACAGTGGTTAAAAATACCAGTAGGCATGAAAGTGAAAATGTGGAAGTGAAAGTGTGTGTGTGTGTGTGGTGTGTGTGTGTGTGTGTGTGTGTGTGTGTGTGTGTGTGTGTGCATGCATGCACGTGTGTATGTGTATGTGTGCGTGTGTGTCTGTATGCATGGGTGTGTGTGTATGTGTGCGTGTGTGTGTGTGTATGCATGTGTGTGTGTGTGTGTGTGTGTGTGTGTGTGTGTACAAGTGGTCACTTGGTGTGAAGCAAGGTGTACCTGCTGCCCTAGGAAACAGCTTCCTCATAACTCCTGAGGCCGTCAATTCACCCATTCATCATGCATGCAGGATACCTATTCTTGGCATTTCCAACCTTCCTGCTGCCAGTATTTTTGTTCCTCTCGTTCTTCATTGATGGGATTTTTGGCTATTCGACCCTTGTTAATCACACCCTTAAGGCAGCCACATCCAGTCTGTGGGGATGACGTCAATACTCAACACCAGTGTGCACACGTTTCATTTTCCTGTCATCCATCTCACCACCACACAATGGCCTACTCTTCTCTGGAAGCTTGAACGGGATTTAACATGAGCGGGACCTCAGTGTAAAGTCTCATGCAGATTGCTAGGATGGGATGGAGAACTGATTCTGAAGGGGAAAAAGAATGTTTTCCAACCTGACTGTCTTGAGTGGGCGTCGAACCCCAGACCTTGGCAAAAGAGTCTGACACCTTACCCACACGGCCAACCGGGCCCATGTGCAGCAGATAAAAAAGAAATCACTTTTACCTGCTGTGACCTGTTGGCATTCTTCATGTTACCTGTGATTAGACATGCGAACGGATTAAAAGACAGTCGCATCACTAGCAGAAAGCACAGGCATTGGAAACAGAGACCACTGAAAACTGACAAATTGTGCATTACACCACAATACATGGCAGCATTTATCATGGATGAAATTGTAGAAATGTAAACAAATTCAAAAGCGCTGAAAGGCTGCGTTTCTTGAGGTAATAGAAGAACGTGTTGGGCAGGACAATGGTGTAAGATATTGTTACTCTTTGGCTTTTGTAAGTGCTTTGTACAACAGAATAAATTAATGCTGTAATTCTTCTTTCCTCCCCCATCCCCCCCACCCTCCACCCCACCCCCCTTCCTCCATGCAGGTCAGTTCATTCAAAACTCGGCACAGACATTCAGGGCATGCAATTGAAAAAGAGTTTGCTCAAGAAGGAAAGAAATGATGAGAATGTTTGGAGTTGCTGCGCTAACAATGCTGGGTATTTACGTATTACACTGTTCTCAGGATCTGGTTGGTCTGCTGACTGAAGCATTACTCTCTTGGTCCAAGGAATCCTGGTTCAGTCCGCACTGAAGCATTGCTGTCTTGATCCAAGAAACCTGAAGCATTGCTGTCTTGATCCTAGAAACCTGAAGCATTGCTGTCTTGATCCTAGAAACCTGAAGCATTGCTGTCTTGATCCTAGAAAACTGAAGCATTGCTGTCTTGATCCAAAAAACCTGAAGGATTGTTGTCTTGATCCTAGGAAACTGAAGCATTGCTGTCTTGATCCAAAAAACCTGAAGCATTGCTGTCGTGATCCTAGAAACCTGAAGCATTGCTGTCTTGATCCAAGAAACCTGAAGCATTGCTGTCTTGATCCTAGAAACCTGAAGCCTTGCTGTCGTGATCCTAGAAATCTTGGTTCAGCCTTCACTTTAGACATCCAGGTCGGAGATGTTCTCTTTGGAATCAATCATTAGGCAGACTCCACTCCTCCCCAGGTTTTGGATGAGGCTTTATCCCATTGGTTGCCTGCTTACGTTCTGCATATGTATGTAAACTGTAGTTGTTATTCTCACTCGCCTCAAACGTATCTCATGTGTATTGGCTAGAATTTCTTGCTAGGAAAGGTGGGATTGTTCTTCCTGCGCGCTTTATGAATGAGGTAGCTTATCCGTTTCTAAAGATCAATCATGCCTGAGCCAACGGCCATGCCATGGAATTCTGTTGGCATTTGATCATGCATAAGACATCTTGTTAGTCATGGGAACAACATTGGATACGGGCCAGCGATTGTGTGATCACAGGTCTCTTGAACTCTCGCACATGCTGCAGTGGATCAGCTGATAGAGCATCAGACTCCTCTTGGTGATCCTGGAATTGCGGGTTTGAATCTCCGCTGCGCTGTTTCAGTACAGAGGGATTTTTTTTCTTTTTGGATTCAAAGTCGATTCTAACTCCCATTTCCAGAAAAGTCCTTCAAATGAGACAATACACTGAGGTTCCATGTGTGAACGCGTGCATATCATCTAGCAGACAGTTAAATCCTGTCATCACCTTTTCAAGAGAGGTCAGTTTGGCCCTTGGTATGGATGGCGCAGCTCAGAGTGTGGCCACTGGTATGGATGGCGCAGCTCAGAGTGTGGCCGTTGGTATGGATCACACAGCTCATGGTATGCACTCTGAGTGAAAAATCAGGAGAATGAAGGAGAGAAAAAGAAGACTGAATGACAGGGGAAACAACTGAGTGTGGCTCCAGCGGGCAGCTCTTCTTTGTTTGTCCATCTATTTGCAAGATACTTTCCCAAAAAAGATGATGGATCCTCCTGCCGTGTCCAACGGATGAGTAGGCAGACAGGTCATCTGCTGATGTGGGTCCTCATGTGAGAATGAAGACCAATTCCTGAGGCAGAAAGTCGTCCACAGATGCTGCATGGAATGGAGTCTTGCAAGAATGGGCCCCATTTTCTCAGAATCCTCTTTTCCTGGATGGCGGCTGCTCTGTTGCTCTCGAATGTCTTTGTGCCTTGGATACACCATTGCTTCCACTGTGCCCTGTCTAACGTGACATCCTCCCAGGAAGCAGTGTCGATGTTGCAGTTTCTGAGGTTGGCCTTCAAGGTGTCTTTGTATCTCTTGAGAGATCTTCCTTGGTCACGTTGTCCTTCCTTCAGTTGTCCATAGAGCAGCATCTTTGGAATTCTGCTGTCCTCCATACGGACAATGTGTCCTGTCCATCGGAGCTGGCTTTAGATGAGTATACACTCCCGCAGAACACAAAAACATAGATTTTGAAGGAACTTGGTTGACAGATGGAATGAGGCTCAAGGGTGAAGCCATGCCATTTTGGTGTGGATCTGTTGTGTGGGTCTGTGGTGCGCCAATCTGTGGTGTGGATCTGTGGTGCGGATCTGTGGTGTGGATCTGTGGTGCGGATCTGTGGTGTGGGTCTGTGGTGTGGGTTTGTGATGTGGATCTGCAGTGTGGGTCTGTGATGTGGATCTGTGATGTGGATCTGTGGTGTGTGGATCTGTGTGTGGGTCTGTGATGTGGATCTGTGGTGTGGATCTGTAATGTGGATCTGTGGTGTGGAGCTGAAATGTGGATCTGTGGTGTGGGTCTGTGGTATGGATCTGTGGTGTGGGTCTGTGGTATGAGTATGTGGTGTGGATCTATGTGGCGGATCTGAGGTGTGGATCTGTGATGTGCATCTGTGATGTGGATCTGTAGTGTGCATCTGTTATGTGGATCTGTGGTGTAGATCTGTGGTGTGGATCTGTGGTGCGGATCTGTAGTGGGGATCTGTGATGTGGATCAGTTGTGGGGATCTCTTGTGTGGATATGTGGTTTGGATCTGTAATGGGGATCTGTGGTGGGGATCTGTTGTGTGGAACTGTGGTATGGATCTGTGGGGCGGATCTGTGGTGTGAATGTGGACAAAAGGGTATGTCTAGGATCTGTGTAGCAAGGTTGTTACACATTACTCACTGAGCCTGGACTGAAAATATGCTGTTTACGAAGTAACAACTATCTGTGCAGTAAGATATTTTCATGAAATTTTAACTATCTAGTGTTATAAATGTTGGCATCCAGGATTTAAAAATTAGAAAATAGAAAAAAAAAAAAAAAAAAAAACCCACAAAAACAAAACATGGGAAGTAAATCTTTCAGTACAAACCTACAATATTTCAGTAAGAAAGAATTTTTTTTTTTTTTTTAACTAAAGAATTGACTTGTCTGCAGAAAGTGTTCTCATACAAGGGGAGTAGCCTCTTGTGGCTGTTATGAAGGCCGCCTGTCGGCTATGTGTAGATCCGCCATGCTTGTCTCCCATGCTATGGGCAGGGCTGTCATCAGTGATTCAGCATGGAATGCTGGTGTGTCTTGGCTGGTGCATACATGAATGTATTGGTTGTCTGTAGGTCCCAAACCACACTCAGTGCAGTGATGCAGTCTCTGTCTTTCTCTGTGTTGCCTGGTCTCAGTGTCTCTCTCTCTCTCTCTGTCTGTCGCTTTCTCTGTCTCTGTCTTTATCTCTCTCTCTGTCTCTCTCTCTTTCTCTGTTTCTCATCTCTCCTCCTTCCCCCCCCCCCCTCCCTCACTCCCTCTCTCTTTCTGTGTCTCTCTGTCTCTTTTCTGTGTCTCTCTGTCTCAGTCCTCTCTCTCTCTCTCTCTCTCTCTCTCTCTCTCTCTCTCTCTCTCTCTCTCTCTCCTCCCCCCCCCCTCCCTCTCCCCTCCCTCCCACTCTGTCTCTCCTGTCTGTCTGTCTGTCTGTCTGTCTGTCTTCTCTCTCTCTCTCTCTTCTTTCATTGTTCTGTCTGTGTCTGTCTGTCTGTCTGTCTGTCTGTCTTCTCTCTCTCTCTCTCTCTCTCTCTCTCTCTCTCTCTCTCTCTCTCCTCTCTCTCTCTCTCTTTCTCACATTCACACAAGTTGTCTTCTTTTATTTCCTTTATCAGTCCGTCTGTCTGTCTGTCTGTCTCTCTGTCTTTGTCTGTCTCTCTCTCTTTTCCTCTCTCTTCTTCTCTCTCTCTCTCTCTCTCTCCAAACACACATACTCTCTCACTTTCTCTCTTTCTCGTCTAAATCGTCTAAACATAAACCTACTCCGTTAAAATCGCTCATCCCCACTCCCACTCTGTCTACCATCCCTTTTCTCCTCCCCCTACCTACCATTCTCTCTTCCCCACCCTCCTCTGACCTCTCTCTCTGTATGTTTGTTTGTTTGTGTAAGTTTCCTTCTGTTTTACCATCCCCTATCTCATTAGTGCTTTTATGAATTGTTTGCTTATCATTGTAGAATTAGATTACCATGTTGTTATGTTGAATTGTCAGTATGAATGATATGTGCTGAAATAATGTATGCATGACAAGGACAGATTGTAAGACTAGGCTTTGGCCTAAAATCTCCATCCTTGTGTATTAAAGATCAATCAATCATCATCTGTCTCTCTCTCTCTCTCTCTCTCTCTCTCTCTCTCTCTCTCTCTCTCTCTCTCTCTCTCTCCCCCTTTAAAACACATACACACACTAACACACACACACACACACACACACACACACACACACACACA
>CM065746.1:6435304-6460304 GCA_033310375.1 Conus canariensis
GCTCTCCACAGGAGCGTGTGTGTGCTGTGTTGAGTTGTCAGAGTCTGTGTACAGTGTGTGGAATCTCTGTTGCTCAGCAAAATGTTCAGGTTGTCACCTAGGCGGCTCGATCGACACACTGAATTAGCCTACCGCAATTTTTAAGCACAGTTGGCATGTTGACGAATGTTCGATCTCAGCTGTGTTCAATATGTAAATAAACAGAGTTGCTAGTGCCTAAACTTGTTCGTGTGTACACACCACATACAGAAGAACAAATCAGCCAGTTTTCAAGATCCTGTGATTCATGTCGGCACTAGGTGGATTGTGACAATGCAAACATACCCATCATACACCACAATTCTTGGAGAGAAAATCGACACCACCAAGCATGTATTGCTTCTTAAGAAGTGTCATGAATAGTTAGCAGGTTGTAAAAATTCAGTTTTTCATCTGTTTTAAAGTCATTGTTCAGCTGTCTTGATAAAATTTCTTCCAAACAGAATGGCCTGGGATGAGAAAAAGTGTGTTTCATTTCTGAATTTGTTCTTTTAAGTTTTACTGTAGTGGATTTCTGTTGTTCTTTCTGTACTTGAAGTTCCAGAAAATGCTGCTTTAGTGCTGTGAAATATGAAGAATTAAAATCAACAGCTTCAAGTGGGTGTTACCCTCTGACCCCTACAAGGGCTGGACCCTTTGACCTCATTAGGTGGTCCAACATGGCCCCTTGCTGGATCCCCACTCGTCAGAATGCTTCACCTGTTTTCAAGCCTGGTTCTCAGATAGCAGCAACATCATTGTTCACAAATTTTTAAAGGGATTTAAAGTAAATCTGCAAGACTACAGGGACAAACCAATTGCAAGACAAAACATGTCGCGTTTCGACCTCCTAGGTCTTCTTCAGGCAAGATAAACAACATTCAGGACAATGAAAATGAAGAACGAGCAGTCACTTATCTTCTCAAATTTGGTGTAAGATTCGGCGCAGTTGTTCACATGTCTGACACTTCTGCATCCTGGTTGTTATGGGAGTACTAATGATACAAATGGATGTGTATAGGAGTACTAATGATACAAATGGACATGTATAGGAGTCCTAATGATACAAATGGACATGTATAGGAGTACTAATGATACAAATGGACATGTATAGGAGTCCTAATGATACAAATGGACATGTATAGGAGTACTAATGATACAAATGGACAGGTATGAGAGTACTAATGATACAAATGGACATATATAGGAGTACTAATGATACAAATGGACATGTATAGGAGTACTAATGATACAAATGGACATGTATAGGAGTCCTAATGATACAAATGGACATGTATAGGAGTCCTAATGATACAAATGGACATGTATAGGAGTCCTAATGATACAAATGGACATGTATGGGAGTCCTAATGATACAAATGGACATGTATAGGAGTCCTAATGATACAAATGGACATGTATGGGAGTACTAATGATACAAATGGACATATATAGGAGTCCTAATGATACAAATGGACATGTATAGGAGTACTAATGATACAAATGGACATATATAGGAGTCCTAATGATACAAATGGACATGTATAGGAGTACTAATGATACAAATGGACATATATAGGAGTCCTAATGATACAAATGGACATGTATGGGAGTACTAATGATACAAATGGACATGTATGGGAGTCCTAATGATACAAATGGACATGTATAGGAGTCCTAATGATACAAATGGACATGTATAGGAGTCCTAATGATACAAATGGACATATATAGGAGTACTAATGATACAAATGGACATGTATAGGAGTCCTAATGATACAAATGGACATGTATGGGAGTACTAATGGTACAAATGGACATGTATGGGAGTCCTAATGATACAAATGGACATGTATGGGAGTACTAATGATACAAATGGACATGTATGGGAGTCCTAATGATACAAATGGACATGTATAGGAGTACTGATGATACAAATGGACATGTATGGGAGTACTAATGATACAAAATGGACATGTATAGGAGTACTAATGATACAAATGGACATGTATGGGAGTACTAATGATACAAATGGACATGTATGGGAGTACTAATGATACAAATGGACATGTATAGGAGTACTAATGATACAAATGGACATGTATGGGAGTACTAATGATACAAATGGACAGGTATGGGAGTACTAATGATACAAATGGACATGTATGGGAGTACTAATGATACAAATGGACAGGTATGGGAGTACTAATGATACAAATGGACAGGTATGGGAGTACTAATGATACAAATGGACAGGTATGGGAGTACTAATGATACAAATGGACATGTATGGGAGTACTAATGATACAAATGGACATGTATAGGAGTACTAATGATACAAATGGACATGTATAGGAGTACTAATGATACAAATGGACAGGTATGGAGTACTAATGATACAAATGGACAGGTATGGGAGTACTAATGATACAAATGGACATGTATGGGAGTACTAATGATACAAATGGACATGTATAGGAGTACTAATGATACAAATGGACAGGTATAGGAGTACTAATGATACAAATGGACAGGTATGGGAGTACTAATGATACAAATGGACATGTATAGGAGTACTAATGATACAAATGGACATGTATAAGAGTACTAATGATACAAATGGACATGTATAGGAGTACTAATGATACAGATGGACAGGTATGGGAGTACTAATGATACAAATGGACATGTATGGGAGTACTAATGATACAAATGGACATGTATAGGAGTACTAATGATACAAATGGACATGTATGGGAGTACTAATGATACAAATGGACATGTATGGGAGTACTAATGATACAAATGGACATGTATGGGAGTACTAATGATACAAATGGACATGTATGGGAGTACTAATGATACAAATGGACAGGTGTGGAGTGAACAGAGCGGTCACTGTCTAGGGGGCCAGAATAGCTCAGTTGGTCGAGCACCGGACTCATAATCTTGATGATCCTCGGGTTGCGGATTCGAATCTCTGCTGGACCATTTCGGTACAGGGGGATTTTTCCCTTGCAGTTAACATTCGTTCCGACTCCATTTTCCAGATAGTCCTTTGAATGAGACTATAAACCGAGGTTCCGTGTGTGAACGCACGCATAACATCTTGCACACACGTAAAATCCCATGACCAACTTTCGGAATAGAAGGCCAGTTTGGCCGTTGGTATGGATGACACGTTACACATAGCATGCACCCTGGGTGAGAAATGGAAAGAATGAAGGAAGTAAGGAAACCAAGTGAACGATATTGACTGGATGACAAGGGAAATGACTGAAGGAAGTGGCGGCAGGCAGTTCTTCAGTCGGCACTACCCAGGTAGGCAGCCCGTTGCGTACACGAGAGTGTGGATTGTCAGCGCCTAGAACCTTTGGCAAGTGCTTTATGAATGCAATGTTACTATAATTATTGTTATCATTATTGTTATTATGGTGTGCAGGAGAAGGGTTCCTGATGTGCAGTCAGTGTGAGGTGGGCTACACCGGCAACATCTGCCACATGTGTGCCTACGGATACTACCGCCACCACAAGTTCTGCGTGCCCTGCAACTGTAATGACAACCACAACCGCTCCAAGCCCTTTATGTGCGACGTCATCACAGGTGGGTTGTTTTCTCTTTCTTGGCTTTTTTTTCTCCTTTTTTCCCCCCTTCTCATTCCTCGTTTTTGGTTGTTTTTTCTTTCCATCTGTTTGTTCTGCAAAGAGAAGAATGTGTGTGTGTGTGTGTGTGTGTGTGTGTGTGTGTGTGTGTGTGTGTGTGTGTGTGTGCGTGTGCCGTTAAGTGATGCAACAGAAACTTTCCATTCTTTATGCCTCTGCTGTGACAAGTTCTGTGAATCCTGTAACTTTACCAGTAACCACAACTGGTGTAAACCTGTCATGTATTGTGTCATCACTCATGGGATCTGTTCTTTCTTTCTTTCGTTCCTTCAGTCTTCCTTCTTTCCTGGGTTTTTTTCTTGTTTTTGTTTGTTTGTTTGTTTTTTTTTACTTTCTCCCTTATAATGGGGTGGGGTGGGGAACCTGTTCATGACTTTTTGAAATGTGAAGGAAAAAAATTGTCTGAGGGCTGAACTTTGACGAAGAGGTAAGTTCCTGTTGGATGAAACATCGCCCCCTCTCTTTCCCTCCCCAGTGCATATGACCAGTGAGCACAAGCATCTAGAAGATCGAAGACGCTGCAAGTAGAACCACCGTCTAACTCGGAACACTTCTGCATCAAAATGACATACATTTTGTCTCCTGCAGGTGCGAAAGCTTCTCGTAAGCCTAATGCAGAGAACCAGACTGCACTATCATCTTCACATTCTCCCTGGTAAATTAACAGGGGGGGGGGGGGGGGGGGGAGCTGTCAAGGAGAATGGCTGCTGGGATTCCTGTAGTTTAAAGTTACCTCGGAAAGAAGTTTTACATTTAACTTGGAAAGAATTGGACAGCATGGAACATGTTGCATCATGACAGAGTTTTGATCTTTCATTGGCCCGAAGCTTTACGAAATGTTGTGCGTTTATCTACCCAGTACCACAGTGCTTGCCAATCCTAACAGGCAGAGGAATGCAGCAGAGGTCACCTTTACTTCAGTTACATTTCCCATGATCTCTTTCAATGTTGGATGCCTGTCTAGATGTCACTGTCATCGACCCCAACTTCCTGGCTTCAGTATACCGTTGCAGTGCTTGACCCCTGACCCTGGTACCTTCCTCCCCTTCCCTCCCTGAGCACAGCCTTGGTACTGGTCTGTCAAGCCTACCGTCTATCCATCAAGTCTGGCGAAGTTGCCATTTTATGATTTTTGAAATCTCTAGGATATCAAGTTTTGTCTGAACTGACGACAGCATGGGGGGAATTGTTAGAAATAAATGTGTGCATTGGATACTTAGGTAGTAGGTAGAGTGCCAAAGAGTGTATTGCCTAGATGGATGGTGTCAGCTTGCTAAATAAACTCTGCATTGCATACTTAGGTAGAGAGCTGAAGTGCGCAGTGCTTGGATGAATAGTCTCAACTTCCTCCAAGGTCATAAAAGGATAAGGAGACGGTGAAGTAGACAGGTACTAAACATGTTCAAGTTGGAAAGCCTTGAAAGTGGCATGTGAAATTAATCCTCATGGCAAACAGGAAAAAATGTTTGGCAGGTAAAAATAAAACTTCACTTGCCAAAGATGAGCATATAAAAGCAATCACAGAAATTGCTGCTCGTTGCTACAATGTCATCTCTGGATTTTTTCCCCCTGTCTAGTTATTGAACTGTTTCAGTTTGCTTGCTTTCATTTGTTTTGTTTTGTTTCTCCTTAAAAGATAATTGCCTGAAGAAAGAAATACACAAAAATACAACTACACAAAAATACAACTATAGTCTGTGACTACTGATGAACTATACTTTCTCTCTGAATAAACTCTCAACAGTTTTTGAGATTTTTGCATTTTGCATGAATTTTTCGTTATTTTTCGTAACATTCTGCGCATTCTTTCTAAAATAATAATATTTTTATGATGAATGTGTCTATTTCGGGTTTTCTAGCGATACATTGCTTCAGATAACAAAAATATTGTTTTAAATACCATAATTCCGGGAAGAAAACCGTCAATCAACAGTGATCGAAATTCAAGGGAAAGAACTGAAGAGAGTTAAAGGATACGATCCATGGTCTAATGTGCAGACCTTGCTGCATAACAACAAATTCCAGACTTGTTCTTAGTTGAAGTGTGAAGGATCTTTTCTGAAAGCAAAAAAACAGGCTGCTGGCAGCTGCTGGCTGCCACCCAGCTGAGAGGGATCATTAATGGTGCTAGGCACAGTTTTTAATGAAAATCAATTCTATCACTCTTTAACCAAACTTCTCCCTCCAGAGGGAGAGCTCATTCACGCCGGCTCCGTGACCAAGGAATTATTGTTTTCATTAGGGGGCTCAGTAAGTGGTGTCCTGCATATGTTGGATCAGAATAGGCACCATTGAACACCACCGAAGTGACTCGGTAGCAATGCAGTGTCTCCTCCGGTGGGTTGCCTCTTGACGACTTGACATTGACTGCTCCCTGTGGATTGCCGGTACCAGGGCTGCAGCGAGCCAAACCTGGCTGTGGATGTGGACAGGATGAACGGCATGGGTTCAGTGCCTCTGAGTTGCCATAGAAGATGGGAACAAAAAAAAAAAAAAAAGAACTTTTTCTTTTCCGTAAAGCATTGTGAAATTGAACACCACAACTGCACAGATTCAAATGAAGCAAGAATGGAAATTGAAGTCAGCCAGTGACAGAATTGTTTTTTTTTTATATGAGAGTTTGTCAAAGAGTCTGAAATTAATTTCTATTAGATAAGAGCTTCTGTATGGATACTCCCATATGAGCAAACCAAACAGTCCCCAAAGTACATTGACTGATTTTTTTTACCTCAATAAACCTAGGATTGTGTAGGTAACTCATAGTTCAGCGATGTCAGATCATGAATTCGAAGAGCACACAATTAAGAACAAAGGCCAGGATGATCAAGATCGCCTAGATCATATAGATCACCTAAAAACACAAATACAAATTTAACACCTAAAAACACAAATTCAAAGATCACACTTTTAAGAACAAAGATGAAGTCGACCAAGATTGTGCAAATTGCCTAAACACTGGACGAAGTTGGATCATGAATTGAAAGATCACACATTGAAGAACAAAAGACAAGGATGATCAAGGTCACGTAGATTGCCTAACTGAAGCATCTCAGTTTGTGATCTTAACATTTGTTCAATTAGGAATGGCTTTTAAATTTAAAGGAATACTTTCTTTGCTATGCCAGCTAAAACACTAATTTTTTTTCCACTGTATGATGAGTGTATCTCTGTAAAATCTTCCTTCTACTGTCTGGCATTACTACTGCATCGTTCATTCCCACCCACCCCGACCTCTCCCCTTCCATCCATACGCAACCACATCGAGGCTCGTCCTGTGGCAGCCCCAGTACAGGCAGTGCTCAAGGAGACGGTGAGTTTGTTCCTGTGAGTAATGTCTAATGACAGGAGTGGGGGACGGAGTTTGTTCCTGTGAGTAATGTCTTGTGACAGGAATGGGGGGCCGGAGTTTGTTCCTGTGAGTAATGTCTAATGACAGGAGGGGGGACGGAGTTTGTTCCTGTGAGTAATGTCTTGTGACAGGAATGGGGGGGCGGGAGTTTGTTCCTGTGAGTAATGTCTTGTGACAGGAATGGGGGGGCGGGAGTTTGTTCCTGTGAGTAATGTCTTGTGACAGGAATGGGGGGATATCTGTTTCAGATTTATTCTTCCATTTTCCACTCCCCCCCACCCCCCACCCCACCCCCACCCCCATTTTTTTTAGGTCACTTTTTCCTTTGAAGGACTCGAGGTCACATTGTGTGTGTTTTTTGTTTGGTGCAGGAGCGTGTCACTGCATGCACAACACGTCGGGGATGAACTGCGAGTTCTGTCACACGGGCTACACAGGGGACGCCCTGCACCTCAAGAACTGCGCTCCAGACGGTAAACGTGTTGACCTTCATGTGGAGTTTATTTCGCTGAGCTTTTGTCATGGATTGTTCTTGTTCCTTGTTTCTTTGGGTTTTTTTTATAATTCTGACTGATGTTTGGTCTCCGTCTTTTGTCGCACTTTGAATGCTGGTGGCAGAGCGATCACAACAGTCCATGCCATCAAGGTCAGAGGTCAGAATCAAAACAGACCATGGGTATGATATCTTTAGGCTGTGAACAGGACACTGGCAGCTCCTCTCCCATCTCTCACGTCTCAAACTCTCCTACTGACCGGTGCCCTTGTGGCACAGGCTCCCAAACTCCCACCCTTGTTTTACAATCCTGCCCCTCCTTTGAAGAAACCTTGAGACGTCAGACGTGGCCCAGTCCAGTGAGGTCCAGGAGGAGCTGTGCGGACCAGCAGGGCCGCTGCAGCGGACTGCTGTCTTTACCTGACTACCGTAAAGTTTGGACTGTAAGCCGCGACTTTTTCCCCTAGCTTTAAACGCTGCTGCTTAAACAACGATGCGGATTATTTGCGGATTTTTCCGATTGCAGGAGCATCACACCCTCGTCTATTCTTAGCTTCTCTGTAACTCACCATATCGTGTTTACTGTTCATGAATTTTTCGATGAGCAAGCTTTGTTCAAGTCTGCCAGTGGATCCTGACCGCATGGGATAAAGTCAAGCAGTCCACCACCATTATCAATGGTTTTCGCAAGGCTGAAGCAGACGACAGTGCAAGCAACGGAGCAGCAGTGACCTTCACCTTGCCTCAAGAGGAAAGTGACAGTGAAAACGAGGCTGAAGTCAGTGACAAGATGGCAGAGGAAGCGCTACTATTTCAACCAGGCCTGAGAGATACAGACACCTGCAGTGTTTGTCAGAAATTTCGAGCAACTCTCGCAGAGATGCATCCGTTAAGTAGATGAAACTCAACTGTGTGGTCTCAGTCTTCCCGATTGAGACTGTAGCAAACTCAACACTGGGTAAGAGCCGGTCAGGGCAGAAAAATGCCACAAATAAATGGCTCCGATGAGAATCGAACCCACGACCTCCCAGCAGGGAGTCTGCAACGCAAACCACTTCGCCATGGCGGCTGCTCAGTCTCCAAGGAGTTATTTGAATTTAAAAATGAGACAACAAATGTCAACAGCAATGACAGCCGTGCCATGCCTATGGTTCTTTGTTCGCTCATCATCTAAGCGAATAAAGTAAAATCTTTAAATTGGATTTTTTGTTGTGAATGTGAGTTTGTTTTTAACACATCTGTCTAAACAAACTAAGTAAAGTCTTTAAACTGATTTTTTTTTCTTGTGAATATTAGTTTGTTTTGGACATGTCTGCTTAGGCATATAAAGTAAAATCTTTAAATTGAATTCTTTTTTGTGTGAATATAAGTTTGTTTTGAGCACGTCTGCCCAAGCGATTAAAGTAAAATCTTTAAACTGATTTTTTTTTCTTGTGAATATAAGTTTTGTTTTGGACATGTCTGTCTAAACAAAGTAAAATCTTTGAATAATTTTTTTTTCTTTTTTTGTGAGTATAAGTTTGTTTTGAACACATATGTCTAAGAGAGTAAAGTAAAATATCTTAAATTGATTTTTTTGTGTGTGTGTAAATATGTTTGTTTTGAACATGTCTGTCTAAGCAAATACAGTTAAATCTTATATTTGAATTTTTGTTGTTGTTGTGAATATAAGTTTGTTTTGAACACGTCTGTCTAAGCAAATGAAGTAAACTTTTTAAACTGAATTTTGTTTTTTGGGGGTTTTTTTGGTTATGAATATAGGCTTGTTTTGAACACGTCTGTCTAAACGAATAGAGTAAAAATGTTTTAATTTAGTTTCAAAGAGAGGCGAATGAAGGTGGAAATTGAAGCAAATTTTTAAACAGGAAAGGTATTATTTCTGCACACAATACAGGCAAACAGATTACAGGACAAAACACACCAGAAACGAGATCCAGGAGATCGAAAAGATCCAGCGTAGAGCAGCCAGATGGGTCACACGCAGCCACAGACCCACAACCAGTGTAGATGAAATCTTACACTCCCTGAAGTGGCTTACATTAGAGAAACGAAGGCAAAATGCCAGACTGGAAATGATGTACAAATGCCACCACAATCTTGTTGACATCAACTCCAAGTACCTGCCCAGGAAATCCCAGACCAGAAGAAGTTTAAGAAAAAACAACAACTGCAGCTACGACATCCCACAATGCAGGACAGACTACCGACAAATGTCCTTCTTCCCAAGAACCATCCCAGAGTGGAACAAATTACCAGAGGTTGTGGTGATGGCGGAGACCCTGGACCGCTTCAGGTTCAGACTCGCCTCTCACCAGTAACACCAACGACAACATCCCAACCCCCATCGCCCCCCCCCACCCCCACCCCCATCTCCTCTTACCCCCCCCCACCCCCCACTTCCTCCTCATCTCCACTCTCTTCTTCCCACTCACCCCTTAAGCTGAAATCAAAATTATGTCTGACAAACACAGCGCAAATCTTCATAACCCCCAAGTATACGACAGAGTCGTCAGCATAATGATGTTGGTCGTGAACAGGAGAAGAAGAAAGCATTTCGACCTCTTGGGTCTTCTTCAGGCAAAAACACACAATATTTAAGACAATTTAGGGCAATGAAAACGGAGAACAAGCAACCACTTATCTTCTCATATTTGGTGCAAAATGGTTGGTGAATGAAAAGCTTTTTCATTTAACAACCATTTTGCACCAAATATGAGAAAATAAGTGGTTTGCTCGTTCTTTGTTTTCATTGCCTTTAAATGTATTTATTTATTTTTTGTTAATAATTTACATTTGCTTTAAACCTGTCTGTCTCTCCAGACTCGGCCCACAATGTGTTCGGGGTGCTGTCGCAAGGTGTGGTGGCAGGCATCTGCGTGGGTGTGGTCCTGCTCCTGAGCTTCATGGTGGGCTGCATCATCTACTGGCGCATGAGCAAGAACCCGCCCAAACGGCCCTTCTGGACCGTGGAGCTGAAGGACGACCATGAGGGCGTCAACTTCAACACAGTCCCCAACGACGACTTCCAGGTCAGTGAGGTCGTCATGAGGGAGGGAGGGAAGGTCAGAGAGGGTAGGGGGAAGGGAAAGGGTTTTAGAGAGAGTGGAGCAGGCTGGGAGAGGGTGGAGATGGGGGGGGGGGATGTTGATTTGAATGTTGTGGGAGAGACAGACGGGCGGATCCATATACCCATGTGTCCACACATGCCTGTCTGGGTAGGCGCCTGCGCACGTGACCTATGCATGCATGCATGCTAGCACACTCATGCACGCGCGTGCACACATGCACACACACACACACACACGCACAACATATATACACACACATATCCACACACATGCACTCACATACGCACACACACAAATTCACACACACACACACATACATACACACTCACACACACAAGCGTGTGCTTACACACACACACACACACACACACACACACACACACACACACACACACACACACTTCACATTCTTCCTTAGAGATTTTGGTTGTAACTTCCTTCTCCCTCTCATTCTTTGTTTAACCCTCTTGCATTTGCATTTTCCAGCCCAAAACTGCTCATAGTATTTGTATTGTTTTGAGAAATTTAACCTAAAACTCACCTACTGCCTTTGAAAGACTGTAGTGGACAAAGTTTCCACTGCAGCACTGTCAAATTTAGTATGCAAAATCCTAATACATCATATTTCATAATGCAGAGATGTCATATGTTTGGGATGCATGTTGGTGTCATTGTCACCCTGTTTGTCACGAAACAATGGGACATCAAACGTTGACAATGTTACTGTGATACACCAGACAGACAATAACATTGTCGGCATGCATTTGTTAGTATAAATCATCAAAGGGTGGCCTACCTCAACTTGTAAACAGCAGTCCTGGTTCAGTAAATCCAGTATGGGGTGTCACAAAATGTCACATGATTGTCACATACACAAACATGCGGCCAGGTAACTTTACAGTTTTTGTTTTTCATCCTAAAACGTGTGTTTGTCACTACTGAACGATTTTTAACACCGGAATATAATCAGTCAAAGAAAGAAGTAAAATCCATTATTTACACCCTAATGTGGTGTCTGGTCACACACAGCAGGAAGGTAAGTGTCACCACTGTCACATGTCACCAATATGGTGAATACTATTCTTGATCCATGGTTTCTACCATGTTTGCCGCATGGTAGTCACGGAAACAGTCGTTGTGCTGGCAGAGAGGGACGTCACAGAAGGAACACTTGAAGGAGGTCTCCGGCTGTCGGCCTTTAGCTGTCTTGCGATCCACGTTGACACACTGACGACAGGTGCGCTTTCTTCCTTCAGTTTTCACTTGTTTATGGTGATCGATTGTTTCCTTCACAATCGAGGCCTCTGTTACGTTTGACCGTCTTCCAGCACTTTTCTTCCTGCTGGTAAAGCCAGCACGGAACTGTTCTGCCACGTCAGCCCTGAACCACAGGTGGTCATAGGTCTTCTTGGGTGTCGGATTATGGGGTGACCTTTGCCAGGTGATGTAGGCCTGGACGATGATGAGGTTGATAAGGGAATGGAATAGGTAATGCCACCACTTCTTATTCTGATGGCCAACCGGGTAGTAAGCCCTGTGCTGGTCAGACTTGTCCACCCCTCCCATGTTGTGGTTGTAGGCCTTGATGACATGGGGTTGCGGCTTGTCGTCGCTGTCAGGTGCAGGTGTTGTCTTACCTGGTGGCTGGTTGGTGCTGAGGAAGTAGATAGGGTGTTTATCTTTATATGCTGTCGCCATCAGGGCCCCTTCTGCATTTGAATCAGCTCGCCTTGTTGTTTTAGGCGAGCCTTGGTCACCTCCTCCGGAAGCCCTTTGCGGTTGGACATCACTGTGGCACAGGCGTATGTCCCGTGTTGTGACAGGTGTTGCATGAGTGGCACAGAGGTGAAAAAACGGTCGAAGTACAGGTGTCGATTTTGCTCGTAGTACTCTGATGCCATTTTGTCCACTACTTCATGTCTGAGGGGTACATTTGTATTAGTGCGGCTATGTTTGCCTGTGTAGATGTCAAAGTTGATGCAGTAGCCAGTGTCAGCGTCGCACATCTCCCACACCTTTACGCCCCACTTGGTTGGTTTGGCCGGCATGTACTGTTTGAAAAATACTCGCCCTTTGAATCCTATCATGGCTTCATCGACAGAAAGGTCACGGCCTGGCTTGAAATTTTTTTTGAACAAGGGCAGAATCAAGTCGAGGAAGGTCCGGATCTTGAACAGTGGGTCATAGTCAGGACTGTCGCGGCCAGGTGCGTTCTGTGTGTCTCTCAGGTGAAAATACTGGTTCAACCTGAGAAACCTTGTTTTTGACATCACCCCACTGATCCATGGCTCGCTGAATCTAAGATCAGTCGACCAGTAGCACCAGAGTCTTGGCAGACGTTTGATCCCCATCATGATCAGTACAGCTACGTATGCCCGCATCTCGGCAGGTGTCGTATCCTGCCAAAGTGGGTCAGGTTGTCCCCGCTTTGCCATCTGCTGCCTGGCACACAGGTTCGTCTGGTCAGCAGCTGTAGTAAAAAACAACTGCGGCAGGAACAGAAAAAAATATTCCAGAGGTGTAGCTGTGTCTGGCAAATCATGATTTGGCCCAGTCTCCACCTCAAAAGGCTGAACCACAGGTGCGGAAGTTGCCGGTCGCCATGTGGTCACAAACACAGACAAAGGCACATTATTATTATTATATTGGGTATTTATATAGCGCCTATCCTCAGTCACAGACCAAGCTCTAAGCGCTTTACAATAAACACACTACCTCACTCACTCACTCAACGGGCTGTCCACCCAGGTAGAGCCGGCCGAAGAGCAGCCTACTGGCGCTCATTCAGTCGTTTCCCGAACCATTCAAATATCAGTCACTCATTTTCATTTATCTCATTTATTCCTCCAGTTTCTCACATAAGGATGCATACGATGTTTTATACGTGTCCACATCATCATCTTCATCACTTTCTTCACCTTCTTCTCCCGCTTCCTCCTCTCCCACATCCACATCACTTTCATTTAACTCCTCTCTTTCATATCTCTCTACTTCTTGTAATATATCATCCAACTCCTCTTTGGTATAATCCAAAAAATCACCGTCGGTAGAAACACTAGCAGACGCCATTTTCAGAAACAAGGCGATGCCGTCTGCAGCAACGGAATGTGGTCAGTTCACGACCCTTTACTTTGTGAATGAATCGTTTCCCACACCCCACACTACTGCTAAGATTTCATTGGACCCTCTCAGGGATGCCCATTTATTTTTAGCCAGCCTTGACTTAAAACGAGCTCGCAGTGTCTGAGGGAAAGTAACGTGGCACGTGCGGCCATTTGCAGCCGTAACGAACACCACAGGAGATAACCAGAGCGGCCGGATACGGGTGAAACAAATGCAAGAGGGTTAAATCTGAAAAAAATAATGTTGATAACAATTAAAAAAAAAAGAGTTGCTTAGAATGACGAACCAGAGACACAGAAAAGTGTTGTATACAAGGAGGAACTTTAATGCAGGACAGAAGGGAAGATTGTTCTGTCGTGTCAATCACTTGGCAGACACTGGAAAGAGAAAAGGTCTGTAGGGGGAGGGGGGTGGGAGGGTCATCAAGGGAGGGAAGCATGTCAAGTCTTTTGAAGGAAACACGAGATCAGGTATTCTATGTCAGTTTTACGTACTTGAATGCATGTGTGTATGCACACACGCGCATGCACACACACAAACACTCACACTCACACACACACACACACACACACACACACACACACACACACACACACACACTCGCTCACACACATGCACGCACGCACAGATACACACACACACACACACACACACAAACACGCACACACACACACACACATATATACATTCACATGCACACACACACACACACACACACACACACACACACACACACACACACACACACACACACACACATGCACGCACGCACGCGCGCACAGATATGCACACACACACACACACACACACATATATACACTCACATGTACACACACACACACACACACACACACACACACACACACACATAAATATACACTCACATGCACACACACACACACACACACACACACACACACACACACACACACACACACACACACACACACATATACACACACATGCACGCACGCACACACGCACGGCCAATATGAAATTCAACATTCCTCTGTACACTGGGTGTTTGTACACATTTTTCTAAAATTCATTTAAAAAAAAATCATACCAGTATAAAGTACTTGAAATTTGAACACATGATTGTTATGTGATTGAACAGGGTCAGTGCAAAGTTTCAACGTTGTAGCTTATACCATGCTCTTTTTGTAACCGGAAGGAGAAGAGGTCGTTTTTTATATGTTATGAAACTCATGGTAGTTACACAGGCATGTAAGTGAAATTTTGCTCTGTTGTTGAAAAAAGACCCATTTTCATCATAAATTACTTTGAGAAACCCAGTAGAGTGTAAAAAAAAATAGCTAACTGACAGTTTCTTTACTAAGCAAAAGAACTAACATCAATAAAATATGATAGAGTACTTTGTAGTTTGTCATTTAGCATTCTTCACAAGACTGGGTAATTGTTTGGTTGGGGAAAAAAAACATAAAAGAAATAATGGCTACACATACACACTTAAAATTTTAACACATAATAATTGTGTACCTGTATAAACTAAGTACATAATTTCAAAGCTCTTACTTATTCAGTACTCTGTCAGCAAGAGGAAGTAGATGAGGTATCTTCCATGAGGTTAGTTGGAAAAATAAACAAGTGTGAACCTATGCTTCTCTTGTGAAAAGGGCTTTTTCTATACAAATCTCATTTAGAATGCTGGCAGTATGTACACAGTGACTACTTGAAAGTTTCTACAGTATTGAAAATGAACAAACACCAATCATATACTGTTGGCCGTGAGCTGGTCACTGCGGTCCACTGCTGCCATGTTGACTGTGTAGTCCTGGACAGCTTTGGGCTTCATCTTCCTGCCTGTCTTTGTGGTGACCTCCCCCATTTCAGCTGGATCCATTTTGGTGGTGATCAGATAGACAGCTTTCTCGTCCATCCACCCACTTCAGGACACCCACAACACCTGAAACAGACAAACAACAGGATCATAATCTCTGTCTCAATAAACAACAGCGTCATAATCAAAATCTCAACTCTGCTCAGTCTTCTTGTCAATAAAAAAAGTAAATTTGTCAAGTTCAACGTATTTGCCCATATGTACATGCTTAGTGTTGAAAAAGAAACACACACACACACACACACACACACACACACACACACACACACACACACACACACACACACCACACACGCACACATATTATATATATGTTTTACACGTACACACACCACCACCACCACCACAACAACACATGCACACACACACACACACACACACACACACACACACACACACACACACTCAGAGTAAATAATAATGACTAAATACCTAGGCGTAAAGCATGGACCTGATCAGGTCGAAAAAATCGGGGGGAGCCTGGTCTGCCAGGCAGAGGAAGCAGCGTTCTCATGGTCCACAGAGTCCTGAGTTGACTGCCCTGTTTCCAAGCATCGGAGTAGAGGCTGTTTCCAAGCATCAGAGTAGAGGCTGTTTCCAAGCAGCGGAGTAGAGGCTGTTTCCAAGCATCAGAGTAGAGGCTGTTTCCAAGCGTCAGAGTAGAGGCGATGTTCTCTTTGTAGTCCACTGTGCAGACTTCACCCTCCTCTCAAGGTTCTTTGGAGGAGACTTTAAACCGAGGGTCTCTGTCCGGACATATGCATTAAGGGTTAAAGGCGGGGAAAAAAAAGAGAAAAGAAAAAAAGGAAACAAACAGAGAGAAATAAACTGCTTGTTAAATCTGATTCTGTCCTTTGTACGAGAGAAAGACATTGTGTACCAGTGAGATGAACAACATAAGAACACACCCCAAAAATTTCATGTGCTCATGTTTTGATTTTGAACATGATCTCTGAAGATGGGATACGGCTACCTTAATGGTGGGGTTAAGAACAGCCGCACATACTTTGGAAAAATAACAAAATATAACAACTCATCAATGGTGAAACTCGACGTTCTAGCCAAGAAATGAAGAAGTTTTTTTTTTCCTTCTTGATGCATCACCCCATGTTTCTGTGTCTGACCTCTTTCAGATCGTTGACCCCAAGATGACGATGGACGACATGGAGTTCTACGAACAGCAAGGGGGCTCGGCACAGTCACGCAGCGGCGGATCGTCCAGTCAGAAATATGCCCGACTGCAGGAAAAGGTGTAGCCAGGGCATTCCAAGCTGCTTTTCCGCCTGCCATTGCCATTCCCGTCATGCAGACTGTGGGCCACTTGTCTTTTCCCACCAGGCCTCTTGTCTTATCCCACCACTGTCTTCTGCATTGTGTTGGGAGAGCTGCGTCGTTTTCAGCTTAAAGAATGCTTTAATCCAGTGAGCAAATTATCAATGAACACAGAGCACATTATGTAAGCTAATAGCCATTTTGCTGTGTGGTATTTTTAGCGAAAACGTAGCAATTGTTTGAAACAACCATACACACACGCACACAGGCACAAACACACACATACACACACACACACACACACACACACACACACACACACACACACACACACACACACACACACACACACATGCACACGCACGTGCAGGGGTCTCTTTTGTTGGGTGGCCTCATGGTGATCTGATGATGATAACTCCATGTGGACAGCTGGCACAGCATTTGCCATAGGATCGGTCTTGGGTGTGGTTATGTACGCAGGAGCCTGAATAGGGGGGAAGGGGGATCCACCAAGAGAGTTCAAAAAATGAGATTGAATTAACAAACAAACCCAAAAAAATTTTTTTTGCAGTGCATGTATGTGTTATAGAACTTTATTATGGACGTAAGAACAAGGTTTTTGCATGAATTTTGACAAGTCGCCCATGATGAATCGAAGACACATATTAATGTTCTCTCCTGTGCAGTTTTTAAGATTTCCCAGACAAGAATTTGTTGAGAGGGGATGATGAATTGATTTTTTTTTTTTGGGAGGGGGGGGGGGGGGGGGTAGTTTTGATCAGGAAATGCGACTGTTATAGCGTTCCTAGGTTTCCCCTGTTGGTCTGGAATCCCATGCCATCATATTTGTTACATTGTTGTTTTATTTTGTGGAAAGTCCACTTTTTAATTCAGCAGTGCTTTAACACATCTCACGCACAGCATGCGTTCTTCAGGTTTAGAAAGCATGGAGCATGTTTTGAGGTTAGCTTTGGGTTTGGTAATCCATGTACCAAGTGAAAGTCACAGCTCCTGCTGCCCAATTGTACACATTGCTATTCAGGTGGAGTTAACCCACAGTGTAAGGTTGAGTCCAACAAAAGGATGAAGTCCCTTTTGTGTGTCATGTGCTTTCCACGCATGAAGAAAGCCATGACAACAACAAGATTCAAAACTTCTTTCAAAAAATCCCCTTTTGGTAAGTCAATGAAAACTGAAGCAGATATGTGGGGGGGGGGGGGGGGGGGAAGCCAGGCCAACAGGCTGACTAGGGGAGGCGGGGGGAGGGGGCGGGGCCAGACTTCACACAGAAATCTGCTTCAGCAATAAGTTTTACAATATAGTACTGTATCACGCATCGGGTACCCTGTCTTGGGGTGGGGGTTTACCCCAATCAGCCTATCGTACACCCAAGGAGGGTGACGGCATAATAAAACCAGAGTGTAACGTAAAGTCACAGAGCACACTTCACTTCCTGGACCCTCAGCAGAAAAGTTCTGTCAGAGTTCTGTGCAGGGAGGGTTCTCACACGCACACACATGGGAAGACTAACGTCTTGAAGGACGTTGATCGTACTTAGGATGTGGATTATCTTTGTCAGACATCAGTGGTCCTTTCAAGACATCAGTGGTCCTTTCAAGACATCAGTGGTCCTTTTAAGACATCAGAGGTCCTTTTAAGACATCAATGGTCCTTTTTAGGATGTCAGTGGTCCTTTTAAGACATCAGAGGTCCTTTTAAGACATCAGTGATCCTTTTAAGACATCCGAGATGCTTTTAAGACATCAGTGGTCCTGTTAAGACATCAGTGGTCTTTTTAAGACATCAGTGGTCCTTTTAGGATATCAGTGGTCCTTTTAAGATGTCATTGGTCCTTTTAAGGCACAAGTTGTCCTTTAAAGACGTCAGAGGTCCTTTTAAAACAGTGGTCCTTTTTAGGATGTCAGTGGTCCTTTTAAGACATCAGTGGTCTTTTTAAGACATCAGTGGTCCTTTTAAGACATCAGAGATCCTTTTAAGACATCAGTGGTCTTTTTAAGACAGTGGTCTTTTTTAGGATGTCAGTGGTCCTTTTAAGATGTCAGAGGTCCTTTCAAGACGTCAGTGGTCTTTTTAAGACATCAGTGGTCCTTTTTAGGATGTCAGTGGTCCTTTTAAGACATCAGAGGTCCTTTTAAGACATCAGTGGTCCTTTAAAGACATCAGTGGTCCTTTTTAGACATCAGTGGTCTTTTTAAGACATCAGTGGTCCTTTTCAGGATGTCAGTGGTCCTTTTAAGATGTCAGAGGTCCTTTCAAGACATCAGAGGTCCTTTTAAGACATCAGAGGTCTTTTTAGGATGTCAGTGGTCCTTTTAAGACATCAGTCCTATTTAGGAAATCAAAGGTCTTTTTAAGATATCTATTGCCCTTTTAGAGCATAGACTGTCTTTTGAGGGTGGACGTTTTAAGACATTGATTGTCCTTTTAGGGCTAAGTCTCTTTTCTTCTGAAAAGATCAGTAGTCCTTTCAAGATATTCCTCCTTTTAGGCCTGAGACTGTCTTATCTGATAGATCGATGATCTTTTTGAGACATTATGTAAACTTTTCGGGTTTTGACTGTCTTTTTTATTTTTAGCACCAAAGGTCCCTTTTGAGACTTCAGTTGTTCTTTTAGAGCTTAGATTGACTTTTTAAGACATTGATGACCCTTTTTAAAACATCAGATATTCTTTTAAGCCACCGATTGTCCTTTTAAGACGTTGCTGGTCCTTTTCAGACATTGTCTTGGAGGGGGTGGGGGGGCATGGATAATCTTTTTAAGACAGTGATTGCTTTTTTAATACATTTATTGTCTTTATAAGACACTGGTGGTCTTCTTAGGATATTGATGGTTCATTTAAGGCATAGACTGTCTTTTTAAGACATTGATTGTCTTTTCATACCGTCTGCTGCCATTTTAGGATGTTGATTGTCACTCAGAGCATTAGCTGCTGTTTCAAAACAGGGATTGCTGTTTTGAGGCAGTTACTGTCCTTTCTGATCATACTGTCCATGTGAATCATTGATTATCATTTTTATAGAGTATGGATTTCCTTCGAAGGCCTGGGTTGCCTGTGCAGACTCTTGCTTGCCCTGAGGGAGCACTGATGGTCTTTTGAGGCTTTAGTTGTGCCCTTGGGCATTCTCTCTTTGTTCTGGAGCATCGATGGTCAGATTCAAGATGGAATAACAAATTTTTGAGTGGTGCGTTCTCTGGTCAGAATCGGCCTCTGGGTCGGTGGTGGCATCTGGCACAATATTGGCAGCATTCCCTGTGCTGCTCCCGACATTGTCTGTCCTTTGTCAAACATGCTGTCCTTTGTCAAACACGCTGTCCTTTGTCAAACATGCTGTCCTTCGTCAAACATGCTGTTCTTTGTCAAACGTGCTGTCCTTTGTCAAACGTGCTGTCCTTTGTCAAACACGCTGTCCTTTGTCAAACATGCTGTCCTTTGTCAAACACGCTGTCCTTTATCGAACATGCTGTCCTTTGTCAAACACGCTGTCCTTTATCGAACATGCTGTCCTTTGTCAAACATGCTGTCCTTTGTCAAACATGCCTGACTGAAAATTACGATTTGTTTGTGTGTTTGCTTTTCTGAGTCTTTACAGGGAGATTTGTGAGGGTTTGGAGGCAGTGAGTTTGTTGTTGTTGTTGTTTTAGGGGAGGAGGGGAGAGTGGAGGGGGGGAATAGGAGCAACAGAAGAATATTGTATAGGTTTAACACGTTAAAGTCTAACAGCCGTCAGAAAGGGCAGTGGACTTTAAGAGGTTCACCATGTCTTGCGCAAGGTATGATAGAATGCAGAGCTCATCCCTCTCTCCTGCTGTTGCAGCCTTCTTTGAACTGAATCAGGTGCCCCCTTTTACTGCCAGATGGACAGCAAGGATTGAACTGAATCAGGTGCCCCCTTTTACTGCCAGATGGACAGCAAGGATTGAACTGAATCAGGTGCCCTCTTTTACTGCCAGATGGACAGCAAGGATTGAACTGAATCAGGTGCCCTCTTTTACTGCCAGATGGACAGCAAGGATTGAACTGAATCAGGTGCCCCCTTTTACTGCCAGATGGACAGCAAGGATTGAACTGAATCAGGTGCCCTCTTTTACTGCCAGATGGACAGCAAGGATTGAACTGAATCAGGTGCCCCCTTTTTACTGCCAGATGGACAGCAAGGATTGAACTGAATCAGGTGCCCCCTTTTTACTGCCAGATGGACAGCAAGGATTGAACTGAATCAGGTGCCCCCTTTTACTGCCAGATGGACAGCAAGGATTGAACTGAATCAGGTGCCCCCTTTTTACTGCCAGATGGACAGCAAGGATTGAACTGAATCAGGTGCCCCCTTTTACTGCCAGATGGACAGCAAGGATTGAACTGAATCAGGTGCCCCCTTTTACTGCCAGATGGACAGCAAGGATTGAACTGAATCAGGTGCCCCCTTTTACTGCCAGATGGACAGCAAGGATTGAACTGAATCAGGTGCCCCCTTTTTACTGCCAGATGGACAGCAAGGATTGAACTGAATCAGGTGCCCCCTTTTTACTGCCAGATGGACAGCAAGGATTGAACTGAATCAGGTGCCCCCTTTTTACTGCCAGATGGACAGCAAGGATTGAACTGAATCAGGTGCCCCCTTTTTACTGCCAGATGGACAGCAAGGATTGAACTGAATCAGGTGCCCCCTTTTTACTGCCAGATGGACAGCAGATTGAACTGAATCAGGTGCCCCCTTTTACTGCCAGATGGACAGTAAGGATTTGCAAGACGTAAAAAAACAGTTCCATGAATGGTTCGAACTTGCAACTGTCAGCTCCACGGTCAAATATTCTGTTTGACTAAGGGCTCTTCTTGGAATCGGTACAGCAACAAAAATCACCCCTCCTCTCAACTGCCAGACCACTTTGACACCGTGAGAATTTGGTGGAATGTTCCTGTGTTGGGTGTGGGATAATCATGAGAATTCAGTGGAATGTTCCTGTGTTGGGTGTGGGATAATCATGAGAATTCAGTGGAATGTTCCTGTGTTGGGTGTGGGATAATCATGAGAATTCAGTGGAATGTCCCTGTGTTGGGTGTGGGATAATCATGAGAATCCAGTGGAATGTTCCTATGTTGGGTGTGGGATAACCATGAGAATTCAGTGGAATGTTCCTGTGTTGGGTGTGGGATAATCATGAGAATTCAGTGGAATGTTCCTGTGTTGGGTGTGGGATAACCATGAGAATTCAGTGGAATGTTCCTGTGTTGGGTGTGGGATAATCATGAGAATTCAGTGGAAGGTTCCTGTGTTGGGTGTGGGATAACCATGAGAATTCAGTGGAATGTTCCTGTGTTGGGTGTGGGATAACCATGAGAATTCAGTGGAATGTTCCTGTGTTGGGTGTGGGATAATCATGAGAATCCAGTGGAATGTTCCTGTGTTGGGTGTGGGATAATCATGAGAATCCAGTGGAATGTTCCTGTGTTGGGTGTGGGATAACCATGAGAATTCAGTGGAAGGTTCCTGTGTTGGGAGTGGGATAATCATGAGGTATACAGTCTACAGAAAGAAATCCACACACATGGAACACTGCTGTCCTCACACCAGTCAAGATGCTGTGACTGGCCTGTGTAGGCTGTTTGGGTCTGAGTGTTGGTCAAGATGCTGTGGCTGGCCTGTGTAGGCTGTTTGGGTCTGAGTGTTAGTCAAGATGCTGTGGCTGGTCTGTGTAGGCTGTTTGGGTCTGAGTGTTAGTCAAGATGCTGTGGCTGGCCTGTGTAGGCTGTTTGGGTCTGAGTGTTGAGTTTTCTTCATCAAAGTGACCAGTCAACTGGCCTTCCAAATATTCTGTTGATAATCGTAAAATGACGTAGAACTTTATGTCAGTCCAACAATGTATGTGTTTATCAGATATTATGCAATAGTCCGTTTGCTTGGGTCTTTGGCGAGTAATTTCACAAAATCTTTTTGTTTTTTGGTTTTTTTTTTATCAGAAGTGCTTGAATTGGTGTTAAAATAATGACAAAGCTTGTTTTTCATTGGTGTTGAAGACATCACTGATAGGAAGGGATTGATTGATGAGGGGATTTTTCAGCCAATCAATGCAGCAGGATGATGGCTTTTTTTTTTAACACTCTTATTATGTGGAGTTGGGGGAAAGGAATGGGAGGTGGAGGGGTGGGAAACTGATGGTGGGGAAAAAATGTGAAATTCTTTCTTCTCTTGTGAACGGAAAGTTTTGATCTTGTGACTTATTTTTTGCATCACTTCAGTTCCTCATTTGTGGGTGTGTTACGCTGCAAGTATGTAGACGCAGGGCTCAGCCAGTTCAAGTTGCTGTTTATGACATTGACATCATTGTGTATCATGCCAAATGACTGGGTGAGTCAGAAGGCGTTGGCCAATGAGAAAGGAGCAGGCTGGTGGTCTAGTTTCGTTCACCTGCTGACAAAGTGGTAAACAGTGATGACTTGTGTGTTCCTGTTTCTTTGTCATTGAGTTTCTTCATACAGTTTAAAATCACCATCATCAAAATGGGGCAGATGGTTTTGCTTGGAGGCAGGAAACATCTTTGTCTGCCTGCCTCCTGAACAGGTGAGATGAACATCTATGATCCTCCCCTCCATGGGGATGCCAAGTCGAATTTCTCTCTCTCTCTCTCTCTCTCTCTCTCTCTCTCTCTCTCTCTCTCTCCAGCCTCATTTCCTTTGCTTTGTTGTTATGTCGATAGGATTCTGGTTGGATGTCGCCCACAGTGTTTGTCAGAAACGACTTCTGGCTGCCTGATGTTTAGGGAGGACCCAAGGCACTTCATGATGAATGCCTTGATGTTGTATGCTGGTGGACTTTGTGGTTCTTTCTGTCTGTACCATAGAACCCAGTAGACTTCACGTTTGAAATGAGGAAATGAGGGAGGTGAAGTTTTGTCTGGTAAAAGTTCACTTGAATAGGTACACAGCATAAACATAGAAACAGAAATAGGTGAGGCTGTGCTTAGGTTATGTGCTCACCCAAAGGGGAACTCCCCAGATTTCTCTCAAAAGATGTTGGTCATCAAAATAAAGCTGAACAGTACAAGATTTGTATTTATGCTTCGAAACTCACTTGAAGTAGATGAGAAAGATAAAAACTGAAGGCATTGGATACCAGGTGCAGCCCCATAGATGTGTTCCGGATTGTTCATGATGCAAACGTTTTTGGCAATTTGGATGTGCGTTGTTCACATTGCAAACGTTTTTAGCAATCTGAACATGCCTTTGACTTGTAGCAGCTTCCTTCTCTAGTCTCAAGAGTATGCTTGTACTTGTTATAATGTAACTTTCTTTTTTTTTTTCTGTTCAGGATAGAATGAAAAATGAATTAGTTCCCATGTGCTTGTCTTCTGTTCTATACAAGGAAGAATGGTTTGTGCTCTTGGTAAATGATGTAATGCAATTTTTTAGTTCAGTGCTTAATGGTTTCAGCCTTTATCTCATGTTCGTTGGAGTGAGTAAAGAAGTATTTTCAGCTTTTATGTAGACTCACTGATTGCCAAGACTTGAATTCTTGAACATATCGGCCACCTTCGGCTTCTTCGATTGGATTGTTATTGTTTTTCAGTGTTTGTTTGTTATTGCTTTTTGTTGATTTGCTCTTTCAGGCCTGCTTTGATGCGTTGAAATTATGGCAGTTTGTGTGTCATATTTTCCTTCTACATTAATTTTTCATCTGTGGTGGTGGTTGTTGTCAGATCTCATATTTTTGTTCCACATTGTATGACTTGTGTAGAGCTTGACTTGTAGCCTTCGTGATCAGTGCAAACCTTTTCTCAGTAATGTCTGTCCGTCGTTCCTGTACAGGCTGTCTGTGTGTCTGTCTGTCTGTCTTTCCCTTTCACTCTGTCTCTCTTTCCCTTCCACTGTCCCCGTTACTGTTTGTTTTTCCATCACAGTATACAGTCCATTGCCCACTGTGGTAAGTTTACATTCCTTCTTGAAGGCATGAGGTTACAAATATAACATTTTTTGGTGGTCGCTGTTGGATGTATTCCACACCAGACTCGCAGTGAACTTAAGGGGGAAAAAGGAAAAAAAGAAGGTTGTTGATGAAGATCTGGATTGGAATTTAAGTTTGTGTTATGTTGTGCTTGTTTCTTAGATTCAGAATGAAATTCATCAGCCCATATTAT